>PVIU01010476.1:0-69817 GCA_004026605.1 Ondatra zibethicus | reverse complement strand
GCCTCATTTTATTTGCACTTTCTAGGTCTTGCTCTCAGGGATGTCAGATGTGTCCTTTCAAAAACATGCAACTGATTATAAACTTCCATTTATGAATTTTTTGAGACCTAGGATACTAATCTGTAACTATCAGGGGTTCCTCTGTTTTGATACATGTAAGGTGCATGAAGGGGCTCTGTTTTATTAATGTTTTAAGAACTCCTGGAAAGTAATCTCACAACCATGTGAAATGAATACTCCAAGCTGTTATAACTACAGAGCTTTGTGTTTACAAACTACAAATAATATTCATAGTGCTACATTTCCTTTTTCCTACCTAGGTACTAGGGGCATTATTGTGTGGTCAAGCCCACCATCAGAACCATGTAGTTACTCATTATCATCGGAACTCCATGTTATTAGAGATCTATGTTGAAAAACTGGCCTGGAAGCCTGTCACACCATTCTCATATCTACATATCTATACTTCTTATATCTACACTTCTAATCTAAATTAGAGAATTATCAGTCACTTCACAGTTTAGGAGTCATGCAAAAACTGCATCTTTTATGTCAGAATGTCTTCTAATGTATGACCTCTGAAAGTGGCAGATAAATTGCCTGGAAAGTCCTCTCTGTGAAGGACATGGCCCGTTCTTCCCTATAACAATGCAAAGAAAGATTGCTTGCTGCCAGTTTTGATTTTGTTTTAGTTTTTTAAGAGAATAAAAATGTATAGTGAATTTCAAACAGTGAGTAAACCCTTAGTGCTCTAGAAGTCTCACCCTGAGTTGGAATTAACCATCCTTTAAGACTATCATTAATAGGATCTCTTTCTGATGTTCCAGGTAGACATGAATTGGGGTGGAAGTAGCCAGTCTAGTCTAGTGTGCTGTCCATCATAGAGAAACATGTACTGTTGTCTGTACTGAGGCTTCAGACACAAATGCCTCTCTTACTTGAAGTTTCCTATGGAAATAGATGACAAGAATAGAAGATGTCAACACCTTCCAAATATACTCAAACAAAAATATTAAAGGAGGAGCAGAAGCATATACTCTGGGAAGGATTCAATCCTAGGAAAGCTGTGGGACACAAAGAAAAGATCAAGTTCAAAGGCCCTGAAGAAGACGAGGTTGTGGAGGAAAAAGAAAGACATTTGACAACATTTCATAAGGGGAGGGATGAGCCAAGAACTCTTTTGTTGGATTGTCAGGGCTGCTGTAACAAATTTAATAGACTTGATAGCTTAAAATGGATGTTTAAGTGTTAGAGATATAACTCAAAAGTAAATGCTTTCATGACATGCAGAAGGCTTTGAGTTCTAATCCCATATTTACAGAAGAAAGGTTAAAAAAAAAAGGAATACATTTTCTCATGGCTTCTTCTGGAAGTTCTAAGGGAGACTCAATGTCTTATTTAGGGCTTTTATTCCTGTGAAAAGACACCATGATGACAGAAACTCTTATAAATGAAAACATTTAATTGAGGTAGCAGAGGTTTAGTCCATTACCATCATGGCAGTGAGCAAGGCGACCTGTAGGCAGATATGGTGCTGACTATATCAAAAGGCAACAGGAAGGGAGCTAATACACTGGGTGGTATCCTGAGCATAGGAAATCACAAAGTTCACTCCCACAGTGATGCACTTCCTCCATCAAGGCCATACCCACTCCAACAAAGTCATACCTCTTAATAGTGCCACACCCTATGAGGTTTTATGGGGCAATTACATTCAAGCAATCATATTCTTTTTTATGGCTGTTGTCTCTAGAACCACTAGTATTCCTGTTTTGTTTTTTTTTTTTTTGGTTTCTCTGAAGCTTTGGAGCCTGTCCTGGAACTAGCTCTTGTAGACCAGGCTGGCCTCGAACTCATAAAGATCCTCCTGCCTCTGCCTCCCAAGTGCTGGGATTAAAGGCATGTGCCACCACCACCCGGCATGTTCCTGTTCTTATAGCTGCATCACTCTATCATCTATATTTATTTGCATAAATCTTTCTTCATGTTTTAGTTTTATGTGCCTGTATCTTCTTTTTATGGTAATACCATTGTGATGGATTTATGGTATGCTAATAAGGTCCAACCTCATGGTGACATAATTACCTCTTTGAAGATTCTATTTCTGAAGGAAAACTCCCTCTGAGGTTCTAGGTGGAAATTAATATGGTGAATACCATCCAATCCTGCACAATGGACAAGTATCAGGTTATACAGGGCCTGGATAGTGTAAAAATTTTTTCCTAAATGCAATACTAAATGATTAGGATTTTAGAAAATGTAGGGGTTTAACTGTATTTTTTGTGAAATCTTTTGGACTAGTATATGAAGTATTAATTATAGGGGAAAAAGAAACAGAATATAAAAACCAGCTACCTTATTATTGCTTTGTTCAAGGTAAGAGGTGATGGTACTAGAGTGTACTGTCGTGTGCAACTTAGAGATGTATGTGTTTGGGAACTTATCTGAATGATGTAAGTAATATGTGTTTCTAATGGGTTTGGTGTAGAAAAGAAAGGGAGGCAACCTAGAATACTGATTGAGTAACTGGGTGGAGAATGGTACCATGTTCTGCAACAGGGAACATTGCCAGCCAGGAGAGAGGTAAATAGGAATCAGATATCTCAGTTTGGAAATACAGCATTTGAGCCATACATTAGGATTCCAAGTTGAGATAACGGAAGATAGCTGGAGCCCAAAAAGAGGTCAGGACTTAAAAGATAAATTAGACTTATCAGCATGTTGATGGCAATTAAATCCTTACTGGATGAGGTCACCAGAGTTTCAGAGTGGAGAGAGAGAGTAAAGCCAAGAATATATGTTAGAATACACTATTTTTTGAGGGAAAAAAAGAAGCTCTATAAAAAGAGGCAGAGATACACTCGCTAGAGAAGTAGAAGAACATGGATAAAGATGTGGTATCCCTAAATCTATGGTATGCTTAATGGTGAAGTTTGATGTAACGAGTTACGTTATTTGTTCCAAATATTCACTACCTTTTCCTTCTATTCAGCACACCAGAATAATTCATTGCTACAGGTGACCAGTGATTAGGCCAATGGGTGTGATCAGAAGTGATGAGCCATCACTAAAGTAGAAGCTCAAAGAAGATCACTGTAGCCTCTGCTTACTCCTTTAGCATTAGCATTAGTATCCCAAGCAGGACATGTTTCTTCAAGAAAACACCACAGGGAGAAAATGTATAACTTGGATGTAGATACAGTTTTGAGTGTGAGGATCAGTTGTGATTGTTGTAAGCCATTATGATTTGAGATTGTTCATTGACCACAGCACAGCCTAGAGAGAACTGATGAAACCAGATTCATGTGGCACGAAGTTATTGATAATGGAGCTGATCTCAAGGTGTCTAGGGAAGAATAGGAACTTTCATATCACCTTTATCTAAGACTAGACCCTAAATCTATCCTTTACTATGATATAATTTTAATAAATCAGTGGATATCTATGAGCCTCTGTCTTCCCACTTAGACAAAAATTTGTCTATCTTATAGTACCCTAAGGAGTGAGCAGGATAGTATTTTCAGTTTGTAGTACAGATCCACATTCCTGTTTATAAATTTCTATCAATATGTTTAATACATATTGAGATTATTTGTTTCTCAATTCAGGATAAGGGAAGACACTCAGGTTGCTCTACTCTCATCTATGCCATTAGAAAGCAGTGGGGAATCCATATCTGAGGATATTCAGCATGTCACTATGCTGGTTCTTGGAGCCAACAGACACCCTAGAGAGAGGAGCTGCATTTTCTCAGAACCAGACTTCTCTAACACATGGAATACATTCAAAAAGTAAGTTAATTCAAAAAGCACACTGTTAATGGGGGTAGCCAAATAGGGTCCTGAAGATAGCCCTGTGAATTCTGCAGCAGAATGAATGGGAAGACCTGTAGAGTCCGCTCTACATTCAGGCAAAAGAAGGCCAACACCCTAGTAGAAGCATAGTTGAAAATGAAAGGGTAGGCAATGTATTCTTATTTAAAAAAGAATCAAGATCTCATTAAGCTGTATTTTTTTTTTAGAGAGTAGCACATCCATCTCACACAATAAGAAAACAGGCTGACACAACACATGGCAGAGCTGTGAGTGGTACCCAGTGAAGGAAGGGGTCAAGGAAGAATCTGTTGACTTAATCTAGCCCTTTGTCCCCAAAAATTGAGGTTTGTGGCAGATACCCCAGAATGTTCCTAGTGACAGAGCAGCCACAGTAACAGTTGCCAAAGGCCAGGGAAAATAGGCAAATTGGATAGCAGCCATGTCTGATAGAGGAGGGAAAAATTTCCCTGCCAAATATGTGCATCAGCAAATCTGTCCACAGCAAGTGCTACCTCTCTATACTAACAAAAGTTCTGGGTGAGGTGAGCCAGTCCTGTGTGAAGCTTTTCTCATTTGGTGAATCCCATCCCAGAAAGTCAACTCTGCCCAGTGCCTGCATCTCTTCAGGACTTCTGTGACCAGATCCATAATTGAAAATTCACATGGTCCCTTGACTACAGGAATGTAAATTATTGAGTCTGAGGAAAATGACAAATGACAACACCCCATGGTCTGAGTGTTTGTAATTAGCTGGGAAGAGCTAATAGCTTTCAGCCTAAAGATCTGACCTCCAGGCATGGTTCCCCAATGCCTCATTGACCTGGTAGTTCCCTGAAGCCTTCTCTTTATGTTCTTCCTGTGAAAATAGAAACAGCAGCTCCTGCTCTCTCTGCCTTGAGAGCAGCCAAAGCCACAACAGGACACACCTGAACCAGAGGAAGGAGAGGTAGGCAAAGTAGATCTGAGAGCAGTACAGAGAATCTCCTATGTTGCATCTTTGCCTGTTACTTACCTGAGAAAAGTCAGAAACTCTGTGTAACCTTCCCATTCCAAAATCTATTTACTCTCCTAGAGCCTTTTACAAGCTCTCTGGACTTTCATTGTTTCAATAATGTTGGTTACTATTTAAACATTATTCACTCCTGTTTTCTAGAATAACCATTATGGTTTTAACTATCTAAACCTCTTAAAGCTTAGGGATTTATTTAAAGCCCTATTTAAAATAAAACTGCCACTATAATTTACCACTTATACAAGTAGCAACAGCCATCAATAGTGCCTGAGTCTTCCCAAAAATTGAATGACTAGATATGAGCAGAGATATCTTTTTTAAATTTTATTTTCTCTCATTTCTTAGGGGGAGAAATCAGCTTCCAACTAAGAGCACACATGGACCTGTCCAATGTATGTGTTCTTTTTGCATGTTTTCAATATCTTTGAAATTACAGTACATTAAAATGTACCCAGAGAACATAGGGGAAAATAAATAGGGCATTTGTCTTGAACTCATAAAAGGGGTTACTCTAAAAAGAATTTAATAAAAACCATTACCACCTAAAAGCAATGCCAAATTTTAATTATACATTTTTCAACCCTCTAAAGAGTATGGCCTAACATCTCTACCCAGTGAAAAGTTGCCCAGCTTTATGACTACCACGACAAGAGAATTTTTTTTAAGTAGTCTCATTTAATTCTTGAATGCATGACCACCTAGTAGTGTAAGCAGAGAAAATTTTTCTCTCCTGCTAAAATAGTTTTTATTCTCAGAGGTCCATAGCAATCCATCAATGTGATCCTCTGGGGTAAATAGTTCCACTTACCCTTCCCATGCAGGGTTTCTGAAGGATCTGCTAAGCTCCAAAGTAAGTCTGGCTGAATTATAACAGAATACTGAGCTGTGTTCTTAGCCATCAGTTGTCCTCTGTCTCTTCCCTGCCATGGCAATTTTTCAGAAGGGAAATTAGTCCCCTTGCCAACTCTTATATTTTGTATAAGCCCAGATGTCACACTTTTTTAATGTCATACCAGACTGTAATATTTTTATAACACAGAGTAGAAAAAGAAAACAGAGCCAGATAGATATGCTACTGCCAGATGGGTGAACTTTATTTACTGATAGCAGTGGTTTTTGTTTCCTTAGATCATAGAACTTGAACTATTAGAAATGAATTGAGTTTTCAAGTTTACATATGAGCCCAATTGCCTCTCCCACTGGAAGCCGGACAGAGGAGGAAGTTGAAGAAATGCTGGTTCTAGAATCCAGATGTTCTCATGGAATCGTCTGGGAAGGCAGCTTTCTTCTTAGACTATAAAGTGATTGAGCACACAGACAGATTGCACAGTCTCTGGTAATTACAACAATGATGCTTCTTCTGTGGGCCCGTGGATAAAAACACAGATACCCACCCTCAAACCAAAGGGCATTTAGCCTCAAAAACTGGCTTGTAAGATTCTCCCATGTCTCTAGTCTGAATGGGAAGAGAAATCAGATGGTAGATTTCCCAGTCACTCCCTCCCTGTACTCCCCAAAGTGATTCAGGCACAATAATGGAATTCCTAAAAGATCCACTTGTGTGTTTACTTCAACGAGCAGGTAGGTATTCCTCTTTCCTATTTATTTCCTTTAGATGTGCTTCTTTCGAGCATGTGCTCTGCCTTAGTTCTTATATCTTTTCTCCATTGAGAATGGCCCTAAATATGGCTAGGATGATAGTGGGTCCTATCCCATTATGATTATTCTTTTCCCTAAATATATTATTCTTCATAAATAGTTATTGATATTGGAGTCTGAATGTATATTTCTGTCATGACCTTGAAAGCTAAACATGGCTACTTTGTCTCATTATCTTTATTAATTATTTAAAAATGATAAAGAGTCCAGCCAATATATGTCTTTTCTGATTTTCTCCTACAAAACATTATTTCCATGTAGCACAAATAATAAAAAAACAGAGACAGATATTGGGGTTCAACCTGATGATCAGAAAAGCAAAAGAAGTCAAACCACTAGAGAGCTCTTACCTCTTTGAAATCTTTAGAGTAGAAGTCTGAAGTATTTATTTTAATAAACAAATCTTGTCTGAAAATCAGAGAGTAAAATAGTCCCACTGGTCAGCATTATAGGCCAGGCAATGCTTACACACACCTTTAATCTCTGTAGCCATATTAGTTTGCCATAGAAACCAGGTAGTAGTGGTGTGCACTCCTTTAACAGCAGCCCTAGAGAAAAATAAAAGATAGAAAGAGACAACTCTCAGACACAGTCTGTCTGAATTACCATTTCAGACAGAGGTAGAGGTGTAGGAAGAAGGGGGCTCTTGTTCTTCCCAGCCGCTCTGCTAGCTTAGACCCAAAATAATCACACAGAAACTGTATTAATTAAGTCACTGCTTGGCCCATTAGCTCTAGCTTCCTGTTGTCTAACTCTTACAACTTAATTTAATCCATTTAAATTAATCTGTATATCACCACGAGGTCATGGCCTACCAGCAAAGTTTCAGCACGTCTATCTCTGGCAGCAGGTCCATGGTGTCTCTCCGACTCTGCCTTCTTCCTCCCAGCATTCTATTTAATTTTCCCTGCCTACCTAGGTACTGCCCGTTTATAGGTCTAAAGAAGTATCTTTATTCATTAATGCTAATCACAGCACACAGAGGGGACTCCCACATCATAGAGATAAGAGCCAGTGACTGGCTATTTTGCTTTTCTTACTTTCAGGTTGAACCCCATTTATTAAAATCCAAATGAAATACCATACATTTCAGGCCCATTACATTTAATTTTGAGGTATGGGACTAGAGAGATGGCTCAGCAGTTAACAACTCATGGTGCTCTTCCAGGATACACAAGTTCAGTTCCCTGCTCCCATGTCATGTGTCTCACAATTGCCTGTAACTCCAACTCCAGGGATTCAACACCCTGTTCTGGTCTTTGTAGGCAACAGAGCATATTTTTTATACACACACAAACACACAGCTACACATAAAATTTTTCAAAAAAATCTGTATTTGTTAATAATTTGTGGTCACTTTTGAAATACATCACATTTTTATTTTATTGTTTTGAATTCAACATAGATCTTATATTTCCATGCACACTTCATACGTACATCACACAATCCAAATTTTTTATTAAGACAAATTATGTTATATTCAAAATCCAAAACGTCTCCATCAAGTGATCTCCTCATACAGACATGTTGAGATATCCTTGTCACCTCTCCTCTTCTTGTCTTTCTTCTAAAATTTAGGGTTGCTAACTTCAGATTCTAATTGTTGATACTTCCCTTCTACAATAGATTTGTTTGCAACAAAAATCTAAATAGTAAAGCATTATTAGTCAGCATTAAAAAAAAAAACATTGGAAGGCTAATATGTCTGGGCTTGTGGTCAAGAAATTTGATTCAGTTCCAATATTCACCTCTCACTTCCTGTATAATTGTTGCTAGACTCTGAACATAGATGCATCAAAGCTTCTAGAAAAGGCAAATGCAGGGATTGCTAGTAAAGACCTAGAATCTTAGAATTATAGAAGAATACAGACATGAAAAGTATGAAAACATAAAAGTTTCTGTAATGAAATGTCATAAAATATACTACTGAGGTGCCTGTTGAGATTAAGTAGGTAGAGGGACTTGCCACCATGTTTGAAGATCTCATCTCTAAAGGGGAAGGGAAGAAATAAGTGCTGAGATTTCTCCTCTGATCTCCACATGAATACTGTTATACATGTACTGTGCACCTGAGTGTGTGCATACCCCCACAGATTAATTTAAATTATATATTAATTATATGGCTTAACGTCCTCCAGTTACCAGTTTGTTACTGAAAACAAGGCCCTATCTGCATGTCTGTGTGTACATGTCTGCACTCACAGCTGTAGAATTCACCTGAGGACTGGAGCAGGTCTGATAGCAGGTCATCATAGTAAGGGCCTTTAATTCCTCAGTTTGCTTTCTCAGTTGTCACTTAACAATGTGGAAATCAGTCCCAGTGAGATGTGCTTGAAATAATGGTCTTAGGAAAGTGAGGGCTCAATAATGTTGAAGATATGGATAAAATAAAAAGGTGATCTGAATTATACACTGATGTAAAGGTAAATAATATATATGAACCAATTCCCATAAGAGATAAAGATTGGTTTAAAAAAGAGAGAGAGAGGTTTTACCATGGGGTGTTTAATACATGCCTCACAAAGTCTTACTTTCCTTACTTGCGTTACTTTCATTTGGTGATGTTAAAGAGAAGGGAAGAAGCATATTCTGAGCTATTACTACTTTTCTAACAACAACTAACTCTGCAGAAATGACTAGACCTCCCTAAATTATTTAAATGGGGCACCATCCCAGTTCCATCTTTCTTGTGTCACTTTGCAAACTGTTTCCTTAAGTCCAACTGGAGTCATATGTTTAAAACAGGTATACTGAAATTAAAAACAGGAACATTCAATTTATTTAGAAAATCCTCTTCACCAAAAGCTTACCTTTTTTTCTCCTATCACACACCTTAAGTAAGTCTGTAAGCCTAGTTTATCACACACTCCCTTACAAATGACCATGAAATCCTCTCCCAGGTCCATCTGTTAAACTGTAATTGTGTAAGACAGAGAAATAACATCAGGCCAAGGAGCAACCACAACAAAGGAACGTTAGTGAAACTGAGCCACTGCTCAGCTTCATCTTCAGCCACTTAATCCATACTTCATGTTCTTAAAGCAGCCCTTTCTCATTTTTTAAAGAAAACTCTACTATTTAGGTGATTTCCCTTTTCCTCCAGAGCTGCGTTAGGAGTTGTCTTAGTGTAGGGATGTGGGGTCTTTTGTTTTTGTTTGTTTGGTTGGTTTTTTGCTTGCTTGCTTTGCTTCTTTGCCAAGTCACCTCCCCCTTATCTCCTTCCAAATATTTCTTCCACCAAGTTCTCTCTCCACTGACTCATTCCTCGCCCCAACTCTCGGGTCTTGGTCTCTTCCTTGTAATTTCCTCCTTTCAAAGCCAAGTGCCACCTTTATGAAACTCTTTATAATACATGTCATATTTTTCTTTTCTTGGTGGAGAATGATTTTTTTCCTAAATGCAGTTTGCTCAATATTTTATTTCCTAAGTGAATTCCCCTGGCATATGAGATAGATATCATCTCTGCATCCCTTCAGAAAGGCTCCAAATACTTTGTCTCATATGTAATTTTTATTCTGGTGATCCCTGCTGGGGTCTGCTTCTCTGTCAAGCACCAAATCTCAACAGGGCATTAATCTTGCAAAGCCTAGAAACAAAGATCTCGGTCATGTGTCTAGTATGTCTGTGTGGGGCATTGCAACCCTCAGGAAACAGACTCCCTATAATCCCCGTATGTTTTTAGACAAGATTTGGTGCTGGGTCTCATGCCCCCCCCCCATCAGCCTGACAACCAGAGGAATATCTCAGTTTCCAATCCTGCCTGTGCTAGCAATGTTATGTGTTAACTCTACAATATGGTGAAATGTAAAGCTGTAGGGAAAAAAATTAAAACAATGCAACTGTGGTTCTTAGCAGCCCAGAGCAGCAAGGCTAGGTCTCAGGCCTGCCTTCCTGGGTGACTTTGGATAGCAGCACTCTGTGTGGAAGTTACCATCTGTATGGCTGGCAAACCTCCTCCTTTGTGAATTAGTTCATCCAGGCACCATGGATGTTGGCAGGTCCCATCTGTAATTGTATAGCTCTGCTCTGCTCATGTCTGTGGTTATTGTCCAATCATCATTCTCAGAAACTTTTCTTCCC
Organism: Ondatra zibethicus; assembly: GCA_004026605.1. Lineage (NCBI taxonomy): Eukaryota > Metazoa > Chordata > Mammalia > Rodentia > Cricetidae > Ondatra > Ondatra zibethicus. The sequence goes on along the minus strand of PVIU01010476.1, from coordinate 59,251 downwards.
AATATTGCTCCCATGTTTTTTGCCAAATAAGTGGGAATTTCTCTCCTGAGTATTGATTTTCAACCCCTTGTCACAGACATTCTTTAATCAATCATGTGTCTCCAACATGTTTTATAAATCTTGATGGTTTTCTGGTATTTTTCTCTTAGTTTCTAAACCCAATGTATCCAAACTGGAAGACTCTATAATGTGCAGGAGAGAGAGGTATCAGCACAGAAGTATATGCCTTCAGGTCACTGTGGAGGGCTTAAATGTACATGTGTGCTTCTAACAGGAAATTGGTTTTCTCAAACTGTGTTCAAGGAACAGTTCTTCTACTGAAGGGCCTGAATCATCAAGAGCAGAACCTATATAGGCTACTTAGGACAAAGTAAAGCCACCTGACTGTAAAGATCTAACTTTGAGTTTGGGAATTTATGTTAGTAGTATTAAGGGGGATTTTCAGAATAACTAGGGGGAAATGGTACAATTAATGAAGCATTAGAAATATAAATCTGAGATCAGAGTGACTCTAAAGCTGAGACAATATCTTTAACAGAAATCGTGTACCTTTTACTAAAGATTGATTTGGCCAAGGGTAATGTAAGGAAACTAATGCAATTTAGAAAGAAGGCTAACCTTGCCTGTCAGATAACTAACTCACATTCAGATAAGGACAACAGATGCACTAACAGACTCTCCTTTTTGCCCAATGTTTGTCCCTAACATAGCCACAGCTAATATGTATTAGATTATCACTATCAAACAGTAGCTACACGTAAGTCTTTACCTCTTTAACTAACTTATTCCTCTTTTAAAAAAATAAACATTTGAAAGTGAGGAAGTTCAAAACTTAGTATGGCAGTGCATGTCTGTGACCTGAACACTAGGGTAGGAAAAACCCACATGGTTAAATCCCAAAGACTCGTTAGCTATCAAGTTGTGCTATGTCCAATGTGATTCAGGTTCATCAAGAGATCCAGTCTCTAAAGAAGAACCCAATGCCAACTGTGAGCCTACACACACACACACACACACACACACACACACAGAGAGAGAGAGAGAGAGAGAGAGAGAGAGAGAGAGAGAGAGAGAGAGAGATTTATCAATGATGTAGGGTAAATAACAGTATATTCCCAAGAACATAGATTTTTACCTTAGCCCCAATGTTCATACACAGCCTAGTCTATAGAACTACAAGTAAAGTGAGCTATGGAACAATGTCTATTCCAAATACAAAACATAATAACTCTTGAATGTTAATCCATCTATGGCTACTTGACTATGCTGCCTGAGCATGGGTAGATAGGAAAAAATTCAGTATATCCTGGCTGAGGATTTCTGAATACCATTTTCCATCATCATTTAAACAAGCATCTGATGTCATATAATGTTTCAGTGAGAGTTTAAAATTTTCTCTCAAGATAACATATATTTATTAATTGCTGAAGTAACATAAGTTAAAGCCAATTTTGCAAGTATTGTTCATAGTAAGTTCTGAGCCTACATTTGCTACAAACTTGCTAGATAGCTAAAGGAAATAATATAATCCTGATGCCTTGATTTCCTAATTCATAAAATAAATTGGCTGTGTTTCCCCTAAGGTTTCTTCTAGTCTAACTGTGTCTCTACTGTAAGACATAAATAGTCATTGCCAACTTTCTTCAATTTCTAGATATGTCCTCTGGGATTTCTCATGCTGGGAGATATTTATCTGCAACATTCAGGGCATAAAAATGCATACGTGAAATATGAAAGCTTTATTACACAGCCATACCTCTTAAGGCAGGGTATGAAGAATGAATTCGCCACTAATAAAATGATACTATATTCTAATCTAGTGAGAATACAAGCCAAGACCTGCAATGTGGGTGTCAGGAATGGTCTGTCTTCTATCAATACATATTTATATTACTTATGAATTCAAAACACAATTATTTACAGCTAACATATTGCTGCAGGAATGAGGGAGAATAATTTGTTTCTAGTTTTTCACGTTGATAGGTCAAATTAGAGTAAGTAAAGTCACTCAGTGCCTCTTCTTTAGAATAGCACAATGTGTTGCCAAGGAAGAGTTGGGTTTTAGAGGAAGAAGGTCAGGTGAGTCTAAGTTTTCCTTTCTGCTTGCACTGCAAATAGCCTACTCATTGAGTGTTATCAATGACAAAAGCAAAACAAAAGAACTGATTCCCAAATCTCATTTTGTGAAAGTCTTTTTAGAAAATAAACATTCAGCACATGAAACTTGAAAGGTTAATATTTTCTCATTTGTCCCAGGCAGAGTAGTCATCAAGGGTGCATAAAGTACAGTGTCTCATTCAGCATTCAAGGAGCAAGAACTAGATTTCCCCAAGATTGAAGAGATGTTTGAATAAGCATTGAGGCTGTAGCTCAGAGGTATGCTTGCACAACACACAGGAGGCCCTAGCTCAGTGTCTAATACTGGCAGAAAATAAATAAATAAATAAACAGAAATTTAATAAGTTGTTTGCAGAAAAGTCTTTCAGTGCTAAAACTAGGAAAATTTTCGACAAGTCACTGTGAATTAATCTTCCTACCTAAGAATTCTGCATGGGCCAGGATTATCAGTAGTGCAGATAGTATTGGTTTTCGAATAAAAATCAAAAAGCAAAGGTAATTGTGGTGGTTAATTTCCACTGTGGACTTGATTACAAGTAGCATTACCCATGAAATAAAATCTGGAAACTACGTATGAGGATATTTGCAGAGAAATGTGTTTGAGTAGCCTAACAGCACCCAACAGGCTGAGATCTAGACTAAATTAAACTGTAGGGGGAGGAAAGAAGCCAGTTAAGTGTCTACATTCTTCTTTCTGCTTCTTCATCAGCACTATGAGTACACATTTGACATTATGTTTTCTCCACCATGATGAAAGACATTTGTCAGAACTAGGAGTCAGATTAAATCTAGTCTCCCTTAGCTTCCTTTCTCAAGTACTTCACCACTATATAGGAGGAGAGAGTTGCTTGTTGGTTTCTGGCTGCTCAGCCACAAAATAATCACACAGAAACTATATTATTTAAATCACTGCTTGGCCCATTAGCTCTAGCTTCTTAGTGTCTAACTCTTACATATTAATTTAACCCATCTACATTAATCTGTGTATCACTATGAGGTCGTGATCTACCAGCAAAGTTTTAGCACATCTGTCTCCAGTAGCGGCTCCATGGCTTCTCCTTGACTCTGCTTCCTTTCTCCCAGCATTCCTTTTAGTTTTCCCCACCTAGCTCTGTTCCTCTACAGCTCTGCTATAGGCCAAAGCAGTTCCTTTATTAACCAATGATATTCACAGCATACAGAGGGACTCCCACATCACCACTAAGCCTAGAAAAGTAACTAGCATAATAGACCGTGGTCTGGGTAGTTGGAATCTAATGGTGTTTCATCTTTTCTAGTAGTGGTGCCATCTTCTGCAAGTTGTTTGTAGTGTGAATATCTGGAGTCAGATATTAGGAGATGAAAACTAAAATTCAGAGGAGCAGAGCAGCCAGGCACTACGAAATCCTCAGACCAAATGGGGTATCCTTTCTCTACACGTCCTCAGACTGAATGCCTGTCTCCTCCTGCCTTATATTCCTCTTTCCACCTAGTCATATCCCTTCCGGTCTCCAAGTCCTAGTGTTGGGATTAAAGGTGTGTGACTCCCAAGAACTGGAATTAAAGGTGTGAGCAACCACCACCTGGCTGTTTCTCTTTTAGACTGGATCAATTTCATGTAGCCCAGGGTGACCTTGAATTCACAGAGATCCGTCTGCTTCTGTCTCCCAAGTGCTGGTGTCCTCCATGGCTAACTAGTGGCTAGCTCCACACTCTGATCTCAAGACAAACTTTATCTGTTAGAGCACAAACAAAATATCACCACTATTGCCTTTTAGGAATACTTTTACATTTGTTCATTAATTTATTTGTGTAGGAGGTGTGTGACTGTGCATGTATCACAATGCACGTGTGGAGGTCAGAACACAACTTTTGGAAGTTGGTTTTTTTTTTACTTCCATGATGTGGATTCTGGAAATTAAGCTCAGGTCATCAGTTTTGGCAGCAAGTACCTGTACCTACTGATCCATCTTGCCTACCCTTTGGCAAATTACTTAACTTATCATGCTACAAACCTGCTGCTGGATATAAGAATGGTAGTAATTGCCCACCTCACAAGGCTATGAGCCTCAGAAAAGATAAACACTGATCAATTCAGGTTTCTCAATCATTGCCAGCTTTTGGTATAATCATTATTTAAATTCTTTCTCCTGTAAAGTATCAGTTTAATGCATATCATCGTATTACAAAACTGCAAATGAAATCTGATTAGAAATTATCCTGATACTTGGTTGAACTGAAACAAGATTTTATCTCACTTGTGTTGTGTCTTTGAGTATCTTTAGAAAGTCAAGTACATAGAGCAAGATAACTAATGCAGGTACAATTTCATGCTTTACAAAAGCATGTGCAATGCTGAGGGCACCTCATCTGTGTCAAGTTAAACGTATCAGAATAATTGCCTTGCCATTGAATATTGAGCCTATTCAAGGAAGGGAAATTCCAATTTCACAGCATCAATTCATACACATAATCATCAAAGTAGAATAAAATCAAAATCCTATGTAGTCAATGACTAAATCAAACTATAAAGTGAACTTCTTTGGAATTCATTTTTTTTTTGAAAAATTCAAAAAAGCAGTATTGAGAAGCAATTTAACCTTCTGGTTGTCAAAGTTATATATCACCTAAGACCATAAGGATTAATAACATAATAAACTGTATTATTTGGGATGAGGTGAGAAAGTCCTTAAGTAAAAATCAATGATCTAAATAAAAGAAGAAATATTGAAGGGTTCTGAAAAGTAAAAACATGATAGGGCTTGGGAGGTAAGTTGCAACATAGGTCAAAGGAGACTTGATGAGCACTCCAGCACTTTTGACATTACAGAAGTAAATAGTGCAAATCTCTAAACCTTATGAATATGTGAATAAGAATCAGATATTACTTAATTATATTAATATTATTACTCATATTTTTAATTTTTATTTTAGCTTAGATTCAACCCTTGGAAAATAATTTTAATATTGAAATAAATTAGAAAGTGATGAATACTAAGGTTGAGTGATTTTTCTTTATCTGAGTCTTTTCTATACTTTATACATTCTATCACAAAGTCTAGTGTCTGATTTTTATCTATATAAATCAAATTAGAAACAGACAAGACATGTTTATGATTTTTAAGGCAGCCAAGAGATATGATATAGGTCACTGTTTACTTGTTCCCTATGTGGGATGATTGGATACATGTATTTGATTCACCATCTAAACAATGAGCAAACCGATTGACATAGAACCTTTCCTTCCGAATTACCATCATCTACCAGCTGGGGTAGATCTCCAAGTAGATTTTAAGATATAAATTTTGTAGTTTAAAAAACTAAATAATATATTTAAACTGTTTGATAATAAAGTAGAAACTGAAGAAATCAGGACTTGAGAGATGTCTCAGCAGTTAGGAGAGCTTGCTACTCTAGCAGAAAACCCTGGTTCAATTTTCAAAACTGTTTATAAATCCAGTTCCAGTGGATCTGAGTCTTTCTTCTCATCTCTGTTGGCACTGGTATACATGTAGTGTATATAACTCACATAGGCATACATGCATTAACAAAAATTTAATAAATAAATCCTTTTCTTAAAAAATGTGAAGAAGAGCTAGTACTCCAACCTAGTTATTCTAATGGCTGGTTTCCTCCATGTCCTTTACAACAATATTGATAAAAAATAAAGAAGAAAAATTACTTCCAGGCCTAGTATTGATCACCTACTTTGTCATCCATCAATGTTTTTAAAGGATGGAATGTTCTATCCTTCCCATACCCTTTTGTAACACTTGCTTCTCCTAACTTCTTGATCAATTCACCTCACATTTTTCTAAACTTATCTAACTATGAACTTTAGCAGTTACATACTCAAGGACATTTAGTGAAGTAGCACAGAGTAACCATTTAAAACAGTGCAGACTGTAGTGTAGATTAAGAATTCATGCACTTAACCTATGTCCAAATGTTTCAAATGTGGTCATAAAATGATAATTTGTATATTTAGTCCTCTAGGATCCTGTATGCACAGATTTGTGCAATCTCTAGTGAATTTATTCCCCAAGCAGCTTATTTCTGTGAATAAAAATATAAGATCAGTGTCGTAAGTGTGTTGTACTTCAATGTCCTACAATCTTCAATAAGACTTGGGTTACCAACAGTTAGAAATTTCTTGTCTTATAGAACGTTAAAAAATCCCTATGTTTCCTGAAACAATCCCATCTGACCTTTAAAGAGCCCGACATCCTCCTCTGATCCCCACAACTTGGTAATGATGTGCAAACATCTCCCAGGTGCCTAAGTAAGAGACATTACACATGTACACGATGTGCAAAATTATGCAGGTTTTATCAAAAGATGCCTTGGTAGAGAAAGTTCTGTGACTATTATCTGCAAATATTTTATCTGGACAGATGTTATAAATAGATCTTAATTGTGTTTTCAGCTATAAAACACCCAATGAGGATAGTCCTAATAGATCTGTAGAAACTCAATAAAATAAATCAGTAGCATATGTCACGATACTACAGAACACTTTATAGTATGTTAATTGATACTGACATTTGACCCAGAAATTTTATCATTCACCAATATATTTTTAGGTAGGAATTTTCTGATCCAAGTACAACTAACTATAGGCAAGGAATTGTCTTAGAGGGAGAATGTTAAGCAGCCTGGCACTCACCGGCACTTTTCTAACCCATCATAATTTCATCACATCTCTATAAATGTAAGAAATAATAATCATTCTTCATGTGAAATCTGCATTCTCCTCTGTGTCTCAAATATTCATGTTGTTCCATCATCAGTCAGGTCTGCATATTTGCTCTCTGCATACTATTAGATATACCAGAGGCTCAGCAATCATCAAGACTGAATCCAAGTTTTCTATTAAGCAAATCATGGCCTACCATGGGCTTCTATCTTCTTAGGTAAATTTGTTGTAGTCTCTACCCTTCCATGAGTAACAGGAGAGGTATGACAAGACTTCTTCTTAGACTGTCAGTCCTGGCAGAATCAATATGACGGTTGACACTTTTGTCCTTCCCAGTGTTGCTACACTTATCCAACTTCAGCTCATGCATACAATCTAAGCTTTACTAAAGTTAGTTACTGCCACATTAAAGAAAATGAAATTTTTATCTTTTTGAAAAATAGTACTAACGCTAAAATGAGTGACCAGGCTAAGAAGCAAGGTGACAGGGTATAAGTAATTCAGAAGTATAAGATTTTATAAAATTGTTCTATAGAAGAAAGGATTATATAAAATTATGATCCTGTGGTTTGAATGTGAAAATAATGAAACAGGATAAATTTAAACCACGTGATATACTACGTGGGTATAAAGAAAATGGAAAACAAAACTATGGTTGTAATTTTAGGTTTAAGTAGATGTTAGACATAGGAAAATAAAGTGATATTTATTATAGCTTAGTTTCACAACCTGGGAGAGAAAATAATCCCATTCTTTCGCAATGAAGAAATGGCAATTCAGAAAAATAAGCCACCATGTCCAGGTCACCCTGTTTCTATAAAGGAAGTCCAGATCCCAGCCACCTAACTGTGGACACTAATTCCCACCATCCCTTTCTGTCTATCCCTTTACTGTCTTGGTAGCCACATATCTGAAATATTTCAGTTTCTACTTTCTATTCTTTTAACCCTTTGAATTGTTGCATGTGGTATTTCTATATAGAATGCTGAGCAGGCTCTCAGGACTTACTGACTTCAAACCAAGTGGGCCAGTACCAAGGACATAGCTGAGTACTGATTTTAGTCTTTCCCACCTGCTGTCAGGAAATGATATATATTAAAAGATGAAACCAAGCTTCAGTGATCACACATAAAATCAAACACTGGAGAAAATCCTAGGTAATGATGCAGTTTTTAAACAAGAGAGGAACAAACAAAGATATTCCATATTGTTATTAATTCTTGGTAAAATCAGAAAAGTATGATCAGGATAAAAATTTAAGTAGTCTCAGTATCATTTTGTATTAATACTTAAATCAGTCGAGAGCTCAAGGCTAAAAAATGTATCATGAAGCTTTGTAAATTATACACATATGCTAATAAACTACTTTAATGTACATATGTTTTATTTAAAAATGATTGCTCTAAGCCCAGAGCTGCAGGCAAGGCTGGGTGCTGTGTACATAGTGAAGAGTAAGAAAAAAATAAAATGCCTGTATCTCCAATTGCTGTACTGTAGAACTGGCTCCAGGTTGCAACATAAATTGTTCTCTGAATTTTCAGCAAGGTATCCCACCTGCCCAAATGATTCAAGACTTGTCTGCCCCTACAGTCATGTTACCCAATTCTTAAAATATCTTTCCCATGGCAGTGTTCATGCTATTAGTATGAAGGGTTAAATCTTACTATAATGAAACAACATAACAATAAAATAAAAAATATGAAAATTCTACCAAAGTAGACTTAAGGGTTTTGAAATTTCAATGCCAAGATAGGCAGATATTTACTCTAAAAGAAAATATTCTTAAAAAGCAAGGGATTATATGGGTACCCCGGGACACCCTATGGCCATCCTCAATGAATAACCTTTCACAGCAAGTGGCAATGTTACTAAAGAGACAGGAAAAAAAAGAATGGAGTTGGCAATGCAGTTGGGTGGTTATTCGTATCATAAATGAGCAGAGAGTAAGTTAAAGTTGAAAACAGAGGGACAGAGCCCTGGATTACCACAGAGAATGTCATGTAAAAAGAGAATAACTTACATATGGGCTCCATAGAGTTAATCCTCACAGAATCCAAGTCCTCATTTCCCATGAGTGAAAACAACTCCAAGATAGGAGTAAGACTCTTCCTCGCCAACATCCAGACCTGCTTCATTGAGGTGGGCTCTGCAGTAATTAAAAATACATATCAAACTTAGGAATGAAGCAGTTTATTTTTGCCAGGCAACTTTGGGTAAGTTGTAAACTAAAAGAAATAATCAGCCCAGGCAAGACTCCACTTAATACGAAGCAAAGATAAGGAAAAAAATGGAGTGGAGAAATGATTAAAGGGCGTTTGGAGGCAGCTCAGTTGGGAGTTCCATCTTTATTTCTATTTTTTTTTAAAGAGAAGTGAGTGGTATTAAGAATTGAGAAATTATGAAGAGAATTGCTGATCTATACCCAGGAGTGAGAGGCATTGATTTTCTTCTTCAGCTAATTACAGTGATGTTTTTCAAAACCTAGATGATATCTGTCTCTTCCTTTGTAATTACAAATGATGTTCAAGGACACAGATCACATGATAACCTCACTACTGGAGATAGTCTGACAATTCCAGATCTGTTTAGTAACCCATCTGCCATTCCCTAAATGGAGGGGTGAAATAACCTTCCTTAAGTTTCTAAATATTCAGCTATTGGTCATCACTTCACTCATTTCAACTAAAACCATATAATTTCTTCATCATTGTCATTTCAAACAGAAAAGCATTGTTTGAGTTTCAGAGTGATATAAGAATTACTCTCATGTATAAAACATAATAATTTATAAAAAAGAAATTAAAACCAGGGCAGAGAAACCTGTTCAGTGGGTAAAGTCCTTGCAATGGAAGCATAGGGATTCAAGTTCAGATCCCAAAAACAAATCTAAGTGTGCATGACAGCTAGCCTGTAACTCCAACATGTGGAAGGTAGCAACCCAGATCCCCAGAGCAAGCTGGCTAATTAGATCATCTGTATTAAGGTGCTCTAGGTTCAGTGGAAGACCCTAACCCAATAAGAAAAATTTCACATGCCAACTTCATGTTGTCAGAAACATAGACACATACCAAATGCATACATGCATGCTGATACGTGTGAGTATGCACTGTATATGCGCATAAATACTTATCATCTACACATACATATGCAAAAAGTGCAATCAGAGTTCATATATGATAAGTTTAAGAAAGGGTGAACTCTTAAGTAAAGCTTTATGCAGGAATTCTGTATCCACACCTTTGCTGTTCTTAGGTGAGAAAAAGAAATCTTTTAATGTATAAGCAATACTAGATACAGGAGCGTGCAGAAGTGTGTGTTCATGAATAACTGGATTTTAAGGATGAGCAGAATAGTTGAAATATTTAATGATTCTTTGGAGGTTGATATTATTTATTTTCCATTTATTCTGAAAAGAATAAATAAGAATTTAGTTCTTAGACATTTGTTACTGGAAACTAACAACGATGTTAAAATGGAAAAAGGAAAGGAACAGAAAGTCCAGGAGAGAGGAGCTGCCATAGGGAGACGCCAGAGGCCTGTCCATGAAGCACAACAGTATTGCTGCCTTCAGACAGCACAAGACTCAAAAGGAATTCATGATATCGGCATATACTAGACTTTTCTATCTGAGGGTGTTAAGGGAAAAAACACTTGCACACTCTCTTGATGATTTTCTTCAAACCTTTTCTTTATTCTTCATTTGCATTCTCTATTCTTTATTTTCTTGGTGATTTCCTACTCTCATTCCTGATGTTTTCCTTCTAACTCATTTCAGCTCTTTCTAACTGAAACTCTATTCTTTCCCTTACAACTTATATATCCCAGAAAAATCTTTCAGGCAATATAAAAATTACAGTGTGGTTACATTCTGTTATTCAAGTGAATGAATACAAGTAAAAAAAAAAAAACCAGCATGTTTTCCATACCCCTAATGTGATTAAACATTTTATGTATTACAAATGGAAAACAAATTATCTGAAGAACCCACCAATATTCATACTCAAGCAAGTTGTTATAGATTAACCGTGTGAAAAAGCAATCTGTTCTTTTCACTTAATTCTTTTGTGAACAGGCTGCATTTTTCAGTTACAAAGAAAGGGTGAATTACTTTACTACTTATCTTGAAAAGTAATCTTATAGGGAATCTTGAATCAGAAACCTAAATTTTTTGTGAAAAAGAATCAGTCAATTTTACTTTAATTCTTTAGGATGCATATCTGCTCATCAATAGGTTTTCTATCAGGATATTGAGGGCAGAAATGGGTATAAGGAATTAATCATCACTTTTGATCATCAACCAACCCTAGCAAGAAAGGTACATCATTAACAAATTCTGTATTCAACTATGTGCCTTTTTAAAAATTTGGATTCTGTTCTTGGGTTTTTCACCTCAAAGCTATTTAACAAAAACATCTTAGTCTAACAAAGCTCTGTTTCAGCTATGAGGCACTCCAAAACCTGTGAATACACTTTCCAACATTAAGGTTAAAACAATTTAAAGTAGCTGAGCTACTGGGACTCAATTGTTTTTTGTGTTTTTTTTTTTTACTTTCTTTCTATTTTTTTATTGATTTTATTGAGCTATATATTTTTCTCTGCTCCTCTCCCTTCCTCTCCCCTCTCCTTTAATCTTCTCCCATGGTCCCCATGGTCCCAATTTACTCAGAAGATCTTGTCTTTTTTACTTCCCATGTAGATTAGATAGATGTATGTCTCTCTTAGGGTCCTCGTTGTTGTCTAGGTTCTCTGGGATTGTAGGCTGGTTTTCATTGCTTTATGTCTAAAAGCCACTTATGAGTGAGTACATATGATGTTTGTCTTTCTGGGTCTGGGTTACCTCACTCAATATGATGTCTTCGAGATCCATCCATTTGCCTGAAAATTTCAAGATGTCAATTTTTTTTCTGCTGTGTAGTACTCCATTGTGTAAATGTACCACAATTTCCCTATTCATTCTTTGGTTGAGGGGCATTTAGGTTGTTTCCAGGTTCTGGCTATGACAAAACAATGCTGCTATGAACATAGTTGTGCACATGTCTTTGTAATATGAATGAGCATCCTTTGGGTATATATCCAAAAGTGGTATTGCTGGATCTTGAGGAAGGTTGTTTCCTAATTTTCTGAGAAATGGCCATACTGATATCCAATGGGGCTAAACCAATTTGCACTCCCACCAGCAATGCAGGACCTGGCAAAGATCAAAAACACTGATGGCAACTTATGCTGGAGAGGATGTGGGGAAAAGAGAACACTCAATTGTTTTTCTTAATCATTAACTAGCTACAATCTATGCAACTCCTTAGGTGAAACTCAGGCCCTGGCTGTGTAACATTTCCTTGTATTTATGTTTGTTCATCAAAATTCTGTATAAGCTAATATTGTAATTATCTATTAGACAGTACAGTTTAGAAAGGAATCATCTTCAATGACAATACAGAGGTAAAAATATCCAGTATAACGGGATGTTTCCATGAGATAAACACACTACACTAGAGGCAGTGGGGGTCTCCCAATATCCACTCACACCATGCCAGATACCAGTAAAAGATCATGGCATCAAACATGTAAAGTCACAGCAGAAGCAAAAGACGTTCTGGATTCTGTTGTCTCGAAACATTATGTAACCAAGATTGACCCATCAGAGAGTTCCCAAAACATAAAAAAGGAAATAATTTACGTCTGTTACAAATGTGAAGTTAATTACTTTGGGTCTTTGGGAAAAGCTCATGGGCATTAGAGCCAGATGGACTTGGGCCACCTCAAAGATCTCTTCATTTACATGTCTGATACCTAAGCCAAGAATAAGACAGTTGAGCACGGGAACAGGCAGGCATCTTTGATGTTGTTGCTTTGTGTGCGAGGAGGGGCAGGCAGACAGAGAAAAAGAGACTGTAGGGAGCAGAGGAAGCCCTGAGAGAGAGAAGTCATGAGTGAATATGAATTGTTGCCATGACCATGACAAGGACTCTAAGATCTGAGACCCATGGGAAATTGTCAGAGCCTTTATTCCATATGGACCAGGCTCAAGAGAAATGGCAAAAATTACTCTTGATCCTGAATATGAGTGTTTATGGGCAATTGGCCAGGGTGAGCAAAAATTAGCAACTGAAGCTTCCTCCTCCCAGATGTTTACAGCCTGAGAGACTGTTGTATACAGAGACATCTATCAGACTAGCTAACCCCTCTCATGGTGCTGTACTTAATATAAGATGAGGTTCCAGTTTGTGGTTGGTTAGAAAACTCCTATTTGATCCTTGTTTTATTGTACATATTTATGTGAGTCAGTCCATTCGTCATTCTCTTGCCACCTCTAGCCAGGGTTCTAGGACCAAAGCCATGTTGGTCATGGCAACAGAAAGAGAGAGAGAGAGAGAGAGAGAGAGAGAGAGAGAGAGAAGAAAGAGACATAGAGAACAAGATATCTGTAGGTGTCTCCGTTGGAAGTGTTTTGAAACTATGACATAAAAGAATGGGTCAACTCAGTATCTGTTATGAGTCATTGAAGAGACAAAAGAATGGAGAAAACAGTGTGAAACGTTTTAGTTGTGGACTATGAACAACAAAGAAACCTTGAAACTAATGGGAAATGGGAGAAGGAATAAGGAAAACAAAGTGTGACATCTTCTTTAGGTGTTAAAGAACATTTTGTTTTACTATGCGATACTTTTCTACAGTGCTCAGCTCAATAAAATACTTCCATACTGATGCAATCTTGCATGAACAGCATGTGGTAGGAAGAGAGACAGTCTGTAAGGATGGGGCAAAATAAGCTGAAAAGAACTATGGCTGTCAGGTACCCACAGCAGCCACTGCCAAGCAGACACACTGGAGAGAAGGGCAGAAACTGAGCTCATTAAGAGAACAAGCAAGGAAAATGAGTTGACCATTGGCACAAAAAGGAAGTGAGGAAGGGAAGCAGGCCTTCTCAACCTGAACTACTGGCTCGTTTATTCACCACAATAGTTGAGTAACAAAAGGAAGAAAGGGGACAGCAGATACAGGGTGTACAGTATTTTACACTGTGAGTGGGTTATGTAGGAACAGACTGTTCACAAGGAGAACAAGCTGATTGGATCCTTGAAATTTGTCAACCTGTTTCTACTGGATGTCCCTGTAGGTATTCACTCAGCACCTCTTAGCAGGACAGCTTGTGATTCTTTTTTGTTTTGTTTTGTCTGTTTGTTTGTTTTTTGAGACAGGGTTTTGCTGTAGTTTTAGAGCCTGTCCTGGAACTAGTTCTTGTAGGTCAGGCTGGCCTCAAACTTGCAGAGATCCGCCTGCCTCTGCCTCCTAAGTGCTGGAATTAAAGGTGTGTGCCACCACCTCCCGACCCACTTGTGATTCTTATGAAGACTTATTTTAAACTGGTTGAAGCATAAAGCATCAAAGTGAAATTATAAGATCTATTTAAAATATTCCATAAACAAAAGCAGTAGATAAAGATATACTTTGAAGGGAAACTTTATATCAGGTTCTCTCTCTTCCTCTCTCTCTCCCTTTCTTATTTGAAGTATTTGAAAATAAATATTTTTTGATGTCTGTGAAATCAGAAGAACCTGAACATTTATCACAGACAGCCAGACAGGTTGATTTAATGCTTTCTGTTGAGACTGCTTTAATATTATTTTCAAATAAACTTCTTGTTTTATAAAGGAAGCAAATTTTAATATAAATTTGATTACAATTTGACCAAGTTGTCATTTCCAAATCAGTGAAAAAGAAAAGATTCATTTGAAATGGGATGGTCAAAAAAATCCTCATCTAAAACCTCCATTCTATGACAGAAAAAATACACACATTCATATATATATGTGTGTGTGTGTGTGTGTGTGTATAAACTATTATTTATACTAAAATAGCATCCATAATTTATTACATTTATATACGATGAAGATGACAATAAACTCCTAATCATATGGGAAATGAAGTAAGATGTGACTAGTAGTCTACAAATGTAAGTCATTTTGGAAAGAAATACAAAAGGTGAGAATAGTGTCAATGAAACAGAAGTAAATGAGGTAATGAAACACTATTATATCTATAAATGCAATACAAACAACATAAAAAGAAAAATGTTTCATAAAAGTTCTTGAAATAATTCCGGTAACTGAGATAGTGGAGCCAGGAGTAGGTCACATACAATAAAGTGGTACATATAACTAAAGGGTATGACAAATGAAAAAGGACTGGTACTAACACTCGATTGGCATATGACTCTGTTTGCTTTTCTAAATGACTCTTTTCACGGAATGAGGAAAACAGTACATAAAGGCCTTCTCTGATCTATCAGAAGATGGAGTATGAAGAAGCTGTGCTTAGTCACAACCCTCCTGAGCACAGAGAAAAACATCTATAATCTAAAGCTATTTTCATTGACAGGCAAAGCAATTATTCCTTAGTCTGAGGAAATACACTTTCAGTTATTAATTTCATTTAAACCAAAATCTCATTTAAATATAATCATAAATAATAAAACAGAATATTTGAGAAAATATAGATAGCTGTTCTAAGAAGTAAGAACCAACAGGAAAAAAATTAAGATGATTGTAATTAATATTCTCAGAAAGATCTCAGAGGACATAAACACTATTATAGGCTTGGTGCTATGGGAAGAACAGAATCATATATCTCAGGAATATAAAACAAAAAGCACAACATAAGATTAATAGAAAGCAAGAGGGGAGATTTGAACAGAATTAAAGATCAGAAGCCAAAGCAGAAAAAAGACTAAATATGTAGATTACCTGCATGTGATGTTTATGCCTTGTGTTCAAGTCCTACCCCAAAATATTAGCAAATAAACAAATAATACATAATAGTATTGAGTTAAGAAACAAATTAAACAATATTTTTTCAGTCTTTCAAGACAGGGTTTCTCTGTGTAGCTTTGTAGACCAGGCTAGTCTTGAACTCACAGAGATCCTCTTGCTTCTGCCTCCCAAGTGCTGGGATTAGAGTCATGTGCTACCACCCCCCAGCTCAAACTAAATGATATTAAAGCCTTCAAGATCAGCAAACAAAAATCAAATCAACAATATCAGACACATTAGCATGAATGAAATTCAGAAAACTATCCTTAACAACAGAGTTAACTTGTTTAGGAGTACACAAAACAATAGCATGACCGGATCTATGCACTATAAATAATTAGGAACACAATTGGTGTCCATGTATGAAAATATTTATTATTACTGAAAAACATATGATCCCCCAAATGAGCTGAAATTTCAATATGATTGTGGCTTAATCATAGCTACCTTTCCAGGTATAAATTGACAAGCCAGTTCTAAAATTCATATAAAAATACCAAAGATTGAGATTTCCCCAAATGATCTTGAAAAATAGATGAGAAGTCAGAGGCCACATACTCTGACTTCAAAACAAAAGTGAAATTATAACAACAAACACTGTATGGCATCATATTAAGGATGGATGGAGAATAAGAGTCTCAAAACAAATCCTGATGTCTATAGTCAATTGGTATTTGATGGTGATCCAGACAAGGACAAATAATTATTCTGAAATAATTCATAGATATCATGACCATAGATTTGGCTGGTATCAGTGAAATGTGGCATCAGAAACACAAAGAGAAGAAAGTAAATAATTGGACTGAATTCAATAGCCAACACATGGTTAACGGCAGGTGTGGTACTGCACACTTGTCATCCTAATGGGGAAGTGAGCTCAAGAGGATTCCTAGAACTTGCTGGTTAGCCTTAGGTCAGTGAGAGATACTGTCTCTACAAACAAAGTGAACAGAGCAACAGTGGACTTGGTTACTCTGCCTTCCATTCACATGTACACACATAGGCATGTATACCCACACAGGTATAGGCACATCCATAAGCACACATACCCTCTCATGTCTACATGATCGCATGCACAATAAGAATTGCCAGCCAAGTGAAAAGAAAATATAAATGTGAGAGAAAACATTTACAGACTATACATTTCCTAAAGATCTAATGTCCAGAATACAATAAAAAAGCATTCAGAACCTAACCATAAATGGATAGTTCAATTAAAATTGAAAACACTGATCTTTAGTTCTAAACTTATCTGTTTGCGTGTGTCTGTTTCTTTGTTTTAGCTTCCCAGGTGGTAGAATGAAATGTGTGGAGAGAGAGAGGAGAGAGAGAGAGAGAGAGAGAGAGAGAGAGAGAGAGAGAGAGAGAGAGAGAGAGAGAGAGAACATATTTTGTTTTTAATCTGGGGAGTGTGTATTATGCATTTTCTCTCAATGATTATTTCCATTTTGCCATTATGAAAATTAGAAAACAGTCAGTTTTGTTTGTCGGCTCATGAGGTTTGTTTGTTTCCTCTTGTTGTTGGTAAGCTAGTATTCTTTATTACCACAAACACATTTAGCTTTTCTTTGCTGCCAGCTTTTTGAGCCAGTGGATCCCACAGTTCTAGTCCTGCTTGCCAGAGTCTTTGGTCACACACTCCAGCACACATTTCTCAACTGCAATAATCTGGAAATGGACACAGTGGGGCTAAGATACAACTCATCAGGTAAAGCATTTACCATGATAGTGTGAGATCTTAAGTTCAAGTTCCCAGTACAATACTTAGTGGGCATGGTTGCCTACCTGAAACCCCAGAAACAGAGACAGGAGATCCACTAATAATGGGAATTTAACGAAATCAGAGCTGTAGGTACAAGTGAGAGACTCTGTTTCAAAATATAAAGTAAAAATTGACCTAGTTTTAGAAGAGTGTTTCTCAACTTTCCGAAGGCTGCAAACTTTTAATACAGTTCCTTATATTGAGGTGACTCCCAGCCATAAAATTGTTTTGTTGTTGCTTCATAACTATAATTTTGCAAATGATGTTAGGAATAGTATATATGAAGTGTTGAGTGTAGTAGGAGGCCACCTGTTGGTTCCCAGCTCCCAGCCCCAAAATAATCACACAGAAACTATATTATTTAAATCAATGCTTGGCCCATTAGATCTAGCTTCTTATTGGCTAACTTTTATATATTAATTTAACCCATCTCCATTAATCTGTGCATCACCACGAGGTTGTGGCCTACTAGCAAAGTTTCAGTGCATCTGTCTCCAGCAACTCTATGGCTTCTCCCTGACTCTGCCTTCTTCCTCCTAGCATCAGTTTAGTTTTCCCCTCCTAGCTAAGTTCTGTCCTGCTATAGGTCCAAAGCAGTTTATTTATTCATTAATGTTAATGGTAATCACAGCATACAGAGGGGAATCTCACATCAGTTGAGAACAGCTGATCTAGAAAGATAAGCAAAATCAGCTTCTGGTCTGTACATTGCAAGTGTATATGTGTGCCCACACTCACTGAAACATACATAAACATATTTAAACCACACTCAAATACATGAAAATATTATTTAAAAATAAGAACCAATTTTGCGGTTCTTAGTATCTACATAATATTTCAGAAAAAATAATGGTATTTTTTTCTCCTAAACTTATATTTGGAATAGTGTAAAACTGCACCCTTGCCTTGGTACCACACATGCATAATCTGAAAGATGAGTTTCCTGAAAGTCAGTCATACATAATGAGACATCATCCTGGTGCTGACTATCCAGGATCTTACTTGAAGTCAGGAAATTTTCTTTATCTTTAACTCACCCTCATATCATCCCTTGGATCTAAAATTTAAAATTAATGGGCTCTCTCCACTTAGTCTGTACATGTTTCCTACTGCAGGTGCTGGGGAAAGACCTGGGTATGATATAGTGGAGCAAGCCTATGATACAAGGTAGACAATTACTTAGCTGAAGCATTGCTTAAGGAAACACTTCCCCAAAGTGTGTTTAAAATAGCTCATTTTTAAATCTAAACCTAAAAATTGTTACTCATTCCATCCCTGGGAGGAAAAAATATGTACAAATACATATTTTCATGGGCTCTGGTGATACATGTGTTTAATCCCAGCACTCGGGAGACAGAGGCTGGTGAATCACCATGAGTTCTAGACCAGCCTGGTCTACAGAGCAAGTTCCAGAGTTCCAGGACAGGCTCCAAAGCTACACAGAGAAACCCTGTCATATATATTCTAGGTACTTTAGACTTTAGATGTTCATACATTTACACACTGACCTTAACATTTTAAAGATAAGAAAAATTATGAGAAATAAAGCTAGTATCAGAAAATAAGCAGAAAAGCATGTTTTGAAATACACTTACTTCCAGGCTCGGGCTTTCAGTGTATTCCCAGACTTAGCACGCAGTCCATTAACACCAGGCATTGTTTGTCTTCCACTAAGGCTACTGTCATCAACAATGCCCTGAACTTTTTCAGGTAGCATGCTCACTGAAGCAAGACAGTGGAAAAAGGAAAGAAAAAAAACGATCTTGGCACACTAAAGATCATGAACTTGATAAAGCTGTTTTCTTAGCTAGACACAGTGTGAAATTCTTTTCATGGATTTTAGCCTGAGTAATTTGATCAGCTCTCCATTCAGCACGCTGCCCAGAACTGCTAAGTTACACTACAAGTCTTTCTTTCTACTGAAGCTCCTTTCTAACTGACCAAACCAAAAGATTAACAGGATTAGCTGTCTCTCATTTTCCTTTTTCTTTTTATTTGTCAAGATTACATCCATTCCTCAACTGGAACATTCTTTGCATTAGACAGTCTCACAATGTTTTAATTTAATGTTCTGCTTTGATAGTTATAGGTCATTACTATCAACTTTTCTTCCATTACAAATGTTCAAATACCTTGATATTATAACTGCTTTTCAACCTTGCCGGTCTAAGTTAATTACTCAAGAAAACATGACTCCAGTTGTTAGAATTTTTGGTAAATACTAGATTCAGGATTAGGTCTTTTGAAAGACACATACTTGATTAATATTGTGTGTGTGTGTTCTAAATTTTTAATTTCAATATCAGTCTCCTCTAAATTTTTTGGTTAAATCAATTTGAAGAAAAGAGGCAGAAAAGAAAGACCAGAAAAACCCATGAAAGTTTTGTGTGTGTGCGTGTGTGTGTGCACACACATTGTCCTTTCATTTATCCTAGTGTGAATTTTAATATAATGACTTGTAATCCACATGGCTTCTACCTTCACTAGCACATTATTAATGACACCATTGCTTATATTCAACTGCCTCTTAGCCCAAGTCTATACATGTAGAACTCAGTATACTGCATGTCCATCAGTGACTTTCTTAGTATTTACCATTTTCTACCCATAACCAATGTTGAAAAACTCAGCTCCAGATAACTATCTTTTATATATTGCTAACCTAAAGCCTGGTTCTAGTTCAGCTTTTCAGCCATCTAGATGAATGGAACTCTGCTTAAGCCTCTTCTAAACCACCATATCTTTCTCCACAAGGCACAGTGATCGTCATGGGAGATGAGGAGGAAAGACTGTAATAGACATAGTAGAGGTCCACTTAGAAGCATCATTTGCTGGACATAACAGGGTCATTACACCCATGAACTCACAGAAGTTTTGACTGCATGGATAAGACCTCAAGATCAAATCAGTCTCAGTCACAATCACAACTGAGGCAGGGCAGGAGCTCATATGTAACATGAGGTTGGGGATTATATCCTACCCAGTTCCCACAGCCGTTTAACCCCAAAGAAATCACCCAGAGAGGTCTATATTAGGTTATTAACTGATTGGCCCATTAGCCTAGGCTTCGTATTAGCTCTTATAACTTATATAGCCCATTATTCTTATCTATGTTAGCCATATGGCTCAGTACCTTTCTCAGCAGGGCAGGTCACATCCTGCTTCTTCAGTGGGTTTTTTTTTTTTTTTTTTTTTTGGTTTTTTGAGACAGAGTTTCTCTGTGGCTTTGGAGCCTGTCCCGAAACTAGCTTTGTAGACCAGGGTGGTCTCGAACTCACAGAGATCTGCCTGCCTCTGCCTCCCTAGTGCTGGGATTAAAGGCATGCGCCACCACCACCTGGCTAATATCCTGTTTCTTTTAGCTTTATTGTGTTTCTACATTTAAATTAAGACATTGTTCCTAATTTTAATCAACCAAGATATATATATGTGAGTTGTGTTAGTCTCCTATCCCTGGGACTCCTTCTATTTCATATTTGACTGCTTTTAAGAGTTACTGGTCAGAGTAGCACGTGTTTCATTTCCGAGTTGGGGAATCCACACTGCTTTCTCCCTCCCTTGCAGAACCTGTCTGCCATCTGTAGAAACAATGCAGGACAGCTGAGATATCAGAGCTAGCTTTTCCATCAGCTTGAAGTCATATTAGTCATTGGCCCTAGTTAGTATTCCTATTATATATTTACAAATTTATTCATACATTTACTTAACAAGTCCTCTATTCACTTTAGAGTAAGTTTCTATAGTCTAGACAATATTTCTAGGCATTGGAGCAGATTTTTCACTACACTTTAATTTTGCTTCAAAAGTAATTGTCTGAAAGTAAAGTATTTGTGAAAAGGTCAGTTTACCATATTATGGAGATTCAATTTGTTCATATTTACTTTGGGTATCATTTACATTTACTTTGGGTATCATCAACATGTAGACGAGAATAAGTTCAGAATTAATAATACAGGTTCTTAGCTGTCATAAGGTTGCCATTATTAATCATCAGAAAAATCTGTGGTAAACAAGGCCCTTATAGGTAATGTATGTATCTAGTCCTTGCCTTTAAAAAAACACTCAAATGCTATTTTTTTAAAAAAAAATATGTGCCTACAAATTATGATTTGGTTAAACTTTGGGACTTAGGGAACTTTTTATGACTTGTTGATCATTCAGTCAATAAGTCCTTTTTTAAAAAATACTAATAAATTGACATGTAAAACAAAATTTGAATGTATACATCTAAAATCTCTTAAAAGTTAGTATACTTTTGTTACCAATTCCATCAAAAGTAAACCTATGGTTTATCAGTCATCTTCCACCCCATGCTTGTAAACTTGTTAGTTTAAAAGATAGATCAACCTGAGTTTGCATCTGAGGGCTGTTTAAAATTTGTTCTCTGCCACAATGGCTTCACTGTCAAACATTTAATAACCACACTAGTTTTTCTCCTTAAAGTATCTATTTATAAGTGTGCCCTTTAATAATAACAATAATTTAAAAATAAACTGTTTCTCAATACCATGCAGACCTTCAAATGTTAATCTCTCCGTTTCTTTCCCTCTTTCCTCTCTGTATTATTTCCCTCTTTTCTTTGGGGTGGAATTCACAATCCACATTGTGGTCAATTCCTTTTAAGTAGACTCTTTTTTGTTCTCTGTCCCTCTCTCATACTTGAAAAGTTAAAGGCAGACATTAATCTAATAAGCATCTGGTTTCTCTATATTGCTGGACAAAATCACACAAGAGGTGATTCATCATCAGTCAATGCTCCAAACTCAACCTAGACATCAGTAAAATACCCCTGTCACTCCCCCTTTCTCTCTCTTTTTCTCTCTCTCATCTATTCCCTCTTTCCTTCTCCCTATGTCTTTCCTACCTTCACCATTTTGATAATCATTTCACAATTTTTAAATTATGCCTAATGTTTTTCTAAGTTACATTCATTACCCTGATAAAATAACCATTTATCCTTAATAAAACTTAATTTTGTTCCTTGGAAAGACCATCCGAGATTCCTCATACTGCACTCCTCCCTTCTGTCTCACATTACTCTCACATCTCCCGAAATTTTACCCATGTTCTATTTCTTTCCTCTTGTGGAAACAGAATAGGCACCTTTCTCCTAAAGAATGTGTCCACTTAACTCCTTGTGGGACCAGACTGGAGTGACCTTTGGCTGAATTCTCTTTGAACTTTCAGTCCCTCTCTTGATGCCAGGACTACTTCTTTACACAAACTGGCTCAGTATGTTCCATTAAACTAAATAATGAGAAAAAAGAGAGACAACCTGTACTTGTCCTTTTACCCTTTTTCCACACTTTCAGATAGCTGCTTCCTTAAAGGACCACATTGCTTAAACATTGTCAGCTCATTAACTCTCTTCTTAAGTTTCTACTCGATGCATGGTCCATTTCTGTCTGTAAATTTGGATTTTTTTCCCTTCTTATGCCAATTAAAAGTTTATTGTGCCAAAATCATCAATCACCTACATATTTCAAGTGTAATAAATATTCCTAACTTTACTACATTCAAGTAGCAACTGGGAAACCATTGATGGCTTTTGTTTCTTTAAGCACATTCCTACTAATTCACTATGGACTAAATATTTGTGTCTTCCCCAAATCCATATGTTAAATTTCTCTATTTGGTGATTGGTTCTCTAAGGGAAGGTTAAATAAGATGATAAGATTTGTACTAGTCCAGATAAGGATGGTATTCTTGTACAAAGGAGTCCTAGATGTGTTTCTTTTAACTTATCATCTATATTTTTCATCTCTTCATCATCTGTCATCTGTTGTCATCTATCTATCATTTATAATCTTGTCTCATCTATCAACTTTATATTATCTATTTGTAGCTATAACCTACATATCTTTCATTTCTTTATCATCTACTATCTATAACTTAGTATCTGTCTATTATCTATCATCTATCTGTCCATCTGCCTGCCTGTCTATCTAACCCCCTTCCTATCTCTTCCACTCCACATTTCCACTTCATAGTTCACAAAACAAACATGTAAAGACAAACTAGACACATGGAATCTAGAAGGAAAAGTTTCACCAGATACCAACCATACCACCATAGACTTGACCTTAGATTTCCAGCATCCTGAAATATGAGAAAATATATTTCCATTATTTTAGTTACTAAATGTTTGATATTCTATTATATTCTTGCTAGCAGACAATGTAACCATTCCGTTAAGAATCTCCTCTAACCATTCCACTATTTCTTTGTAATCCCAGTGTCTCTACTTTAGCATAAGTATGCAAAGCTCTTACACTTGCCTTCCCAATTATCTTTTGATGACATACTCTCAGTGTCAGAACCTCTGTCTCCCCTGTTCTCCAGCATATCCATACAACTTGGTATACTGTCCTAATAAATGTTTTTTTGTTCATGAGTAAATGAAAAACACATAGTTTGTGAGGTTTAGGTTATTATTTACTTAAGTTAAGAACAGACATAATATTTGTTTTTGAGATGCTTGTTTTTATTCTGAGTGTATGTTGAATAACTACTATGGAATCTCATTTTTTTATTGTTTTTATTGAGCTATATACATTTTTTCTGTATCCCTCCCTCCCATACCTCTCCCCTTCTATCCTCTCCAGTGACCCCTACAATACCAAATTACTCAGGAAATCTTGTCTTTTTCTCCTTCCTATGTAGATCCATGTATGACTTTCTTAAAATCCTCGTTGTTGTCTAGGTTCTCTGGAGTTGTGAACTGTAGGCTAGTTTTTCTTTGCTTATGTCTAAAAGCCACTTATTATTTTTGTCTTTCTGGGTTTGGGTTATTCATTCAATATGGTTCTTTCTAGATCCATCCATTTGCCTGAAAGTTTCAAGATATCATTATTTTTCTCTGCTGTGTAGTGCTCCATTGTGTAAATGTGCCACATTTTCCTTATCCATTCTTCAGTTGAGGGGCATTTAGGTTATTTATAGGTTCTGGCTATTATGAATAATGTTGCTATGAGCATAGTTGAAGACATATCCTTCTGGTATGACTGAGCATCCTTTGGGTATACACCCAAAAGTGGTATTGCTAGTTCTTGAGGAAGATGGTTTCCTAATTTTCTGAAAAATCACTATACTGATTTCCAAAGTGCCTGTACAATTTTGCACTCCCACCAGAAATGGAGGAGTGTTCCCCTTATCCCACATCCTCTGCTGCATAAGCCATCATCGGTGTTTTTACCCTTGGCCATTCTGACAGGTGTAAAATGAAATCTCAGCGTTGTTTTGATTTGCATTTCTCTGATGCTAAGGATGTTTCCTTATGTATCTTTCAGCCATTTTAGACTCATCTGTTGTGAGTTCTCTGTTTATGTCTGTACCCCAGTTTTTATTGGATTATTTGTTCTTTTGATGGCAAGTTTCTTGAGTTCTTTGTGTATTTTGGACATCAGTCCTCTGTCCAATGTGGGGTAGGTAAAGATCTTTTCCCATTCTTTAGTCTGTTGTTTTTTCTTGTTGACCATGTCCTTTGCTTTACAGAAGCTTCTCAATTTCAGGAGGTCTCATATATTAATTGTTGCTCCCAGTGTCTGTGTTACTGGAGTTATATTTAGAAGTGGTCTCCTGTGCCATGTATTCCAGTTATGCCAGCACCATTTTTGAATATGCTTTCCTTTTTCCATTTTATATTTGTAAATATAAATATATATACAAATTTGTCAAAAATCAGGTGTTCATATGTGTGTGGATTGATATTCAGGTCTTTGATTCATGGAATACCATTTTAAATAAACGTTCACACACACAATATTTTGAATCAATGATTGGTGGACCAATCAGAAGCAAATAACACAATATTTGTAGTTTGATCTTTGATCTACTGGATAAGCATCACTTGTAGCTCATGCTATGTAATTTTACCTCAAACCTCATTCCTAATAAGTGAATGGAATATGCCTACCTCATATTCTCACTGTCCCATCTTAGCATGAACATTTTCTGTCTAATCTTAGTGCTCAGAACAATACTCTTTCCTTTCTTTTAAACTTGGTTTTTAAAATCTGGTATTTCATTTGGTTGCATATAGCATGCCCTGACTACAAAGAAAATAAGACTGCCGCATCATATTTTATACATATTTACATTTTTATTATTTATAACCAGAGGATTTTGAACATATGAATCAGTGCTATCAAATTAATTACAAATAAAAAGAATTAAAGATTAAATAGTCTAAGAATAAGAGTATTGGTGGATAGTCACTTTTTCAAACAGATCATAAATAATAGTCTAGTTTAACAAGGTAACATTTGGTTAAACTAGCATTCATTTTAAACTATTTCCAAAGTAGCACTGAGCTGTTCAGTGAGTCATAAGGGTATCCGTTTACATGTGCCTTGAAGGCTTTCCAGGTTTCAACTCTTCTATGCATGCCACATAAAGATTAAAATCTCTGGACTTCAGCCACCTATTTGTCTATTCACTACAACAAATTTAAAACAATCATTTAACTCAAATATTGGCCTACTTTAAAGCACAATAATGAGATCATCTCGAGCAATCATGGACCCATGGTGGGCAACTCAGTCTCAGAACACTGAGCAGCTGCTTCCACAGCCCATTGCTGCCAAGGCTACATGAAAACACCAGCTTCTCAGAAATCAGTGAAGAAAAACTGCATCCCAGAATATTTTCAGAGAATAAATGATCTACCCATCCTTCCAGGTATTTTAATGAAAACAATGATGGTGAGCAAAGGATCAGCCAAGACTGTGACAATTGGCAACTCCACAATCGCAGAATTGCTTTGGAATGAGTAGCTCTTGTTTTGACCTCATCAGCCTACCCTGATGTCTACTCAGAAAAGATACAGC
Organism: Ondatra zibethicus; assembly: GCA_004026605.1. Classification (NCBI taxonomy): domain Eukaryota; kingdom Metazoa; phylum Chordata; class Mammalia; order Rodentia; family Cricetidae; genus Ondatra; species Ondatra zibethicus. Next base: position 33,058 of record PVIU01010476.1, on the reverse strand, counting down.
AGTGCACACTGTGGGTCTTGGGGGAACTTGTTTCCAAGAACACTCTTAATTGCTTTACAATATTTTATTGTTTTTAATGAGAAAAAACAAATATCAGGGGATATTTTAAATAACTTGTGTAATTGACTACATTATTTTGATTTGTTTTCTGTCTTCTTTTGCTCCTGATTCAGTTAGTTGTCTCTTTCTTTGTTGGGTGTTAACCTGATAAACATTGCTGAATTAACAAGGTAAGGTAAAATGTTAATAGATCAGTAGATTGATAGCTCTTTGGATAAATTTATGGGTAGATAAATGTCAGACAGATATATAATAGACAAATTTATATATATATATTTAAGAATATACATAAACACGCACATGTATGAGACAGATTCCCCCTTCCAACTACTTCCTTTAATTACATTATTTGCCTTTGTAAAGAACAGTATCCTAAACCGAAAATTGCAAACAATTTAATTAATTAAATAATTAAATAATGCAATTTTATGGCAGTGGAAAGTATAGGGAAGCTACTAGTGAGTATGAAGATTGATATCCAAGTGATATAGTATATCACAGCAATTTAGCAGTGATCTCTGCCCTCTAACCACAGGTACATACTTATACACAACTTTAAGTCAACTTCCACCTAGTTTAAAATAGATGTGAATTCTACAGTCTTACATTACTTCCCCTTACTGACTTTCTTTGACAATCACTAAGTACGTAGCAGCTTTCCCTAATTCTTTTCTCTATGCTCAGCAAAAACATAATGAACTGATTCTCTCTACTACATTGGCAATATATAAACAAATGTAATGGCTAATTTTCTTGGAACAAAGGATGTCTAAGTTAGTATTACAGAATACATCCCATCTATTACTTGTACTCTAAATGAAAGAATTCATAATTAATTATAGAAATTTGAAAATAAACACATGTAATGACAAAATTAATTAAGATGATAGAGGAGTTTTAGAAATTATGGAGTAAGGCAATACGGCAAATATTGTCTACGGCAGGTTGTAAATATAAGCATGTTGTACAAAATATATAGATGAGTTTAGAGCAGTAAGTATAATACTAGCAAGGATATTTAGCATTTATTAAGCATTTGCATTCATAAATTTCAGCTCATTAAGGCTTCACATAAATTATGTGTTTATTTAGCATTGGCTAAATGTTACCTATTATTATTTCTATTTTCCTTCTAATTGTTATTTGCATATAAGTAATCTATTTCAGTCAGAAATATACACTGAGGCTAAAATAGAGATAGAACCACAGACATCCCCTAATGCCTAATATCAACCACACAAAAGTGGAAATAGGTATCTGCAGAATGTTGGAGGCCAGGTACTAATCTGGTGGTTCTTAGTGATACCAAGTCATATAAACAATTAAACCAAGTAAATATATGTTAGATGCCAATGGAGTAAGCAAGTCCCCTCTCCTGCTCTCCTCACTACAAATAAGAACGTCCATGGGTTGTAAGGTGATGTTTGGTGATAAAACAATGGGGACTGTGGCTCCCTAATGACACAAGACACCAGAGAGCACTCTTATAGGTATGAAAGGCTGCAGGAAAGAATGAGGCATCGGATGGCTTCTCCTACATATCTAAGGCAAACTCTGTGAGAATCTTATCAAAATCCAAGATGTTTACTTGCAAATCAGAGCAATCTCAACAGAGAGTGGTTTTGCCCCAGCTTCCTGCAGTGCTGTCACTGGAACAGCACGGGGGATGATGAGATTAACCCCTCTGAGGAGTCACTCTGGTGATTAGCCCCATTTGTTAAGGCTTTGAGGAGTCATCAGAAGGTATTTGCTTTGATTTTTTCACTATGGCTCTTTAGGGGATCTCTCACTTTTATAAACTTCTTAAATGGTTGATATCTTTCTTTTAAGGTAAAATTTTAAAATAATAAAATAAAGACAAAATTTATACATAACATGACTCAGATAAAAATGTACTGTGTAAATTGTAACCATTAAATGTAATTTCTTAGACAAATAAATGAAGGGTTTTGAACTGCAAAATGGCACTTTTTTCATGCTAAACAAAGTAAAAATAAATGTGAACCTAGCAATTTCAGCATGAACTAAATTATTTTTTTTAAAAATCCAGCCTTGGTTTCTAAATATGCAGGTTTCTAAACCATGGTCAGGAATAAAAATAATGAGGGAAAAGGACAAAGCAGTAATGTCATGAGACAGACAGCAATGTTATTGCAGCCATAATCATTTGAACCATTTGCTAACATCCTGAAATTTTTACAGCTTCTTTCACCTCAGGCCCCCGCACCTGCATGGCTTGCTGCATATCTTTGCACACACAGAAAAATAAAACACTAATTTCTATGATCTTGCTCTTCTGGCAGCTGAAGACGTAAGAGATAGTGAGCTAATGACTTAGAAGAAACGAAGAAAAATGATGTATTTATGATATTTATAGATGCAGAGTTGCATGTGTCTAACTGGGGGAAACCCTGATCATCTCAAAGCACAGTGCAATTCCTTACCATATTTTCAGAAACTGTTTTTATTCCAGTCCAGTGTTATGTTTTAATAGGTAGTAACGCTGAACACAGTCACATATTCAATGTACAGATAATCACTACAGGATTTTTCTAGGAGTTAATTATTTTTGTTTCAGTTATGTACTTGAGTTATTATGATCTTTCAAGTAAAAAATGCTAATTTATTTGGTGCCATATATTTTAGTAGTAGAGCAAGTTTCTGTTTTCTCCTTGTCATGAAAGTTGGACTTGTCTTAGCAAACAGAGAAATATCTTTTAAGGCATGTGCTTGTTTCTAAAGAGCAGCATTCTTCTTTTGATGCCAGTTTCTCGGCCAATTTAGGAATCTTGAGTAAGTAAGAAGTAGAATTTCATGGGACTTTAAACTTTTCATGGGAATGGTAAGAGAATCCTATTAAATTTTACAAAATGGTGTACTTTATGATCAGCTAATAGTTATTTCAAACTGTCTTCTTTTTCATCCACTCTCTTCTCTCATCCTCTCTCTCTCTCTCTCTCTCTCTCTCTCTCTCTCTCTCTCTCTCTCTCACTTTCTCTCTATCTTCTCCCTTTCTGTAAGTCTGTGTGTCTCTGTCTATGTCTTTCTCTGTCTCTCTTTCTCTGTGTGTGTGTGTGTGTGTGTGTGTGTGTTGTCTCTCTACTCCCCTTCTTGGTTAGTTTTTGAATTATAATAGTTAAAAATATGATACATAATCCTCCAACCCTGGGTATTGTCTTTTAATGAGTAAAATTATTACTTATAACATAGTAAGAAAAATGAACTTGCAACTCTGTTGCTACACAGGTGGGTCAGAAATAATAATTGTAAATACGGGACAAGGAAATAGTATTCAGCTATCTGTAGAGTGGCATTAATGTATTTTGATAGCTAGCAGAACTGAAATGGAGCATGAACTATTGCAGAGATTTTTAGAATTTGTAAATAATATATTCCCACTCCTGTGCTGGCGGCCTCATCTTTGCCTCCCACCCCTCACAAGCTATAATGATGGGCTCACTGAACCTCAGCCTCTGCTGCTGCTGAGCAGGTGGGAAGGATGAAGGGAGTATGGCTCATGGCCCAGCAATGGCCTGGATTACCTCTGAGATTGTGGCAGTCCACACACATGCGCTGTAGCCAGCTGCGTGAGTCCATCCCACAGCATGCTCTAGAGCCAGGAAAGGCAGGAGACAAAGTCTGGATGGCTATGCCTCCCACAGGCAGCAACCAGAGCCAGTTGATGGGAAATGACTTGATGCTACTTGGCCCATGATCCAAGGAGCCTATATGGGTGAATGACTTTTAACAGAAGAGAGGATTCAGGAATTCTCCTAATTTTAAAATAAAAAAGGAAGATGAAAATCTCTCACCTTCAGACAAGGTGGAAAGATGCTCCCATTTTTGGGTGAGAGACTGGCTCCTCTTTACTTTTAGTGGTAGCAACAGATGAGATTTTTGTTAGACAGGTGCAAATCAAAAGGATATTCTCATGTTCAGTAATAGCTTTTGTTCAGATCATGTCACAGGTATAATAGTAAATTAACACTTCTTTTATAATTTTAAATTAAAAGATGTTGTTACTTCTTTTAAAAAATCTTGCCTGTCTTCCCTTCTAAATCTTTTCCCAATGAAATATGCAAACACTTGTTTTCTACAAAGTTGGCTCTTTAACATTGTCCTGAAAACCCAGAACTATCTTATTATATAAGCTGAAACTATAGTTGATCAAGATAATATGCAATCTAAACAGAGTTGTTTAAAAGTCCTAACATAATGTTCCCATTAAGTTGATACTCTTAAGTAGAGACTAGAAGCTTAAACTAGGATTTTGTTTTCTTATCCCAATTCTGTCCTCTTCACTAAAAATAATAAAAGATAAAGCAAGACTACAAAACACAATTCAAATAATTCCACTTACTGAAAATATCACCCTTAGTTGGTAGTGTCATTAAGCAGTAGCTAAAGCCATTTCTTTTTTTTTTTTTTTTTTTTTACAGCCATTCCCATATAGATTCTGAATGATCACTGTAAATGTCGGACCTGTGAATCATAGTTAGACACCATGTACAGAAAATGTTCCCCAGCTCTTGGGGATCAGTTATATTATGACACATTTCTCTTTCTGGATTGATGGGGCTGTCCAAATTCCCATAACAATCATGAGGTAATGAATCCCATTGGTCAGCTAGCCAGATCCTCTAAAATGGATTTTTTTGTTGTTTTTAAGAGGAAAAAAGTAAGTGAACACAGACACAATATCAATGCATAGCTCAATCCTCTCCTTGGTTTCTTTTCTGTTGTTAAAATATTTTGACTGTTTCCATAGCACATATAAGTTTTCCACCAGAAAATAAAAATGCAAAATAAAATGGTACACTAGCAGCTCTTCCAAGGAAGTGTGCATTAAAAGCGATCATTGTGTGATGTATTTGCAAAAACTAAAGTGAATTCATTTTACACTGAAGTGCATATCATACACCAAATTCATTTTCTCTAGCCCTGTGCAGGTAGTAGAGGTTCAAACCAAATAAAGCAAACCAATAAGACCCCTGCCCAGCTTTCTGCAAGCCCACAGTCTCAAAAACTAAATAGCAAATGACAGATTTATTTGTGTATTCATAAAACTATCTTCTCTGGGCTTCTTATCCAAGTCTAGAAACTCAGTAAATAATATAGAATTTATTTCTCTTTAGGACTAACACAGACTAAAATTGCTGTATACAACATTACTAACACTGGAGATAAACTGCAGTTAAATATGCTATCCCCTTTATTTTTTATATAGGAAATATTCATGTCATTTATGTTATATGAAAATATGTAGGTTAATTTCTGTAATTTAAAAATTATGCATGCCTCTCTCCATGTCTCTGTCTATGTCTTTCTGTGTTTTCTGTCTTTGTCTGTCTCTCTGTCTCTGCCTCTCTGCCTCTCTCTCTCTCTCTCTCTCTCTCTCTCTGTGTGTGTGTGTGTGTGTGTGTGTGTGTGTGTGTGTGTGTGTGTTCTGGGGTATGAGTAGAGAAAGGAGCAGACAGACACATTTCGAATTGCTCATCACCTCATAAACTGATATAGATTTTCTAACTGTTCACCACCTTATATGTCAGGCTTATTCTAACATGCCATAAATTCTACTGCCTATCTCATCCTTCTTTCTAAGCCCTAGGATAATAGGTTCTGGGGTTACAACTCATGTAGTGGCATTTCAAATGTATTTTAATAAATAAAGATTGCCTGAAGATGAGAGTAAAACAGTCCCACTGGTCAGCCTTACAGACCAGATTATGGTAACACAAACCTTTAATCCCAGTAGCCATAGAAATTGGGTGGTACGTGCTTTTAATCCCAGTGGTGTACGCCTTTGATCCCAGCCCTGGAGAGGAATAGAAAACAGGTAAGATAGCTCTCAGATAATAGTCTTCTTCTGAGATTCCAGGAGACAGGGTCACCATTTTAGACTGAGGTCGAGATAAGAGCCAGCGGCTGACTGTTTAGATTTTCGGCTCTTCAGGTTGAATCCCAATTTCTGACCCTGAGTTTTTATTAACTGTGCTTCAAACTCAGGTCCTCAAATTTGCATGGCAGTTGTTTTACCTATTGAAGCATCTCTCCAGGTCTTTTATAATCTCCTGTATCCCAGACTGGCCTTGAAACTCTAAATAGCCCTTGAATTCCTGATCCTCCTAGCTCTACTTCTGGATTGGTAGGATTACTTTTGTTCAGTATATTCAATAACAGGGCTCAAACCCAGGGTTTAGTGAATGCTCACAAGCAACCTACCAACTGAGTTACAGTTCAACACCAAACTGAGTCTATGACAAATGACTATAGTCTCAGATTTAGATATTGCCAATTCCAGAAGCAGCACAGAGATCTCAACCCCTGGGACTGAACACCCCAGACACTGGGTAGACCTCATGCTGTCATACGTCCATGAGCTTATGACAATCATTTCTCTATTGCTTTCTTTACTTAAAGTCTTACTGTACTTTTTAAGAGTGTCCCAAAAATTTCAGAGACAAAAACAAATGCTTTTCTTCTTCCTTTCCCTTCATACAGGGCTTATTTCCATTATGTATGTGGTAATGTCGATTTATTATTTTAAAACTGATCTCAGATTTCCAAACTCCCCTAAAAATTTGAAATGATCTAAGTAATGCTTTATTTGAAAACTTCCTTAAATAAAGAAATTCTTTGCACTGTACAGACAAAACAATTGTTAGGAAATGTGAGAAACCTTTCAAAACAGTTCCCTAAATAGATACGATTATGTTAAGATTTTAATATCTCCATACTTGAGTGGTCCACAATCAGCCCAGTTATGACTTCACTTTCCTTCTATTTCTTCAAAGCAGGGCATTACTCTTATTGTTCTGTCTCTAATTGCCATACCTGAAGCGACCTATTTGCTGTTTTAGTTTCCTCCCAGCAAGGAACTGAGTACAGGTAATTTGCTTCCAGGATGTCCCTGGGGGATTTCTCTCCTCCTTGCTTGCAGTTGCCCTGTACATCCTGTAATAGACCTCCATCATCATCCCTGTTCACATTTCCATCTGGGCTAAAACTGAATTACAAGAGATATAGCTTCAAAGTTGGACTCATTCGGTGTTACAAATGGTTCTTAGCTGACAGTGATGAAACTCCTCAAATGTCTGATGGGACGTTGTTGACAAAGATAAATCTCCCAGCATGTATGCAGGCAGGCATTTGTCTGAGTTGAGGAAAAGTCAGTCATTCTGGAACTTGAGCATACAGGTCACCTCTAGATAAAACTAATTTCAACTGTTTTCAGCATTTAATTATTTTCCATCAAATAATGACTATGATCTATAGGATTTGATTGAGTCAATACTCTTGCCATAATAAATTAGAAATATACTCATTTACTGAGTGAGACCTTATGAAGAACATTCTCCAACATTTCAGGGCTCCTTCAGCACATAGTATAAATATATTATCATTTTAAATGCATTTTTGATAACTGATTGATTTATCTGCCTTTTCTGTGAGATCAAAAGTTCTAAAGTACAAAATAAAAAGGTAAATAACTGAATAAACTTCATATGTTCTGGCTTAAAGAAAAATATAATTACTATATACTATTGAGGGATATGTATTTATTTTCCCAAGTGGAATATGATCATGTCACAGATTTCTGTTGATTTCATTATTGCTCTGAGACTTTAAACAAGGACCTCCATCCAAGACCTGACCCCACCTGTGAGTCTAGCCTCATCTTTTGCATGGAATTAAGTAATGAGGACAAAGGACTGTCCCTCCTCAGTAGTGGCTCTTGGCTCACTGCCCTCACCATGTGCACCCTCCCTATGTGCCTTAACCCTTCCTCAGCTCCAGATGTGACTTTTGTTTCCCATTCCAGATTGATTGATTCACCAGATGAAACAAGGGTTGCTTCAGTCCATCACACCTGTGGGCTGGGCCTTCTCTTGTCATGTTTCTACATAGAACTTTCTGATTTTAGTTGTATTTCCCTAACAAAACTATTAGCCTCTTGAGCACAAATATTTCTTATTCATCTTTTATTCCCTTGACTTAATGAGGTTCTTGACTCAAGGGAAACAAAGAATGAATGAAAATTGACCTTAGCTGAACTTTCTAGAACATGCTAGCTCAATGAGATTAAAACTCACTTTTGCCCAAACAGTCCATCACAGCATTCAATCTTTAACAAAGTACAACTTTTTGCTTTTGAAGGACAAAATAACAAAAAGAAAAATAATATTCCTCATTTGGATTTGGTTATTTGTATCAAACAATTGAATGTCAGGCACTTAAACTATTTACTGTTTCATGAGGGGCTGCTGGATTTTTCTGGAAGTTGTCTAGGGATTAATTTCCTAACTGAAACTGACTTTATAATTGATCTGTTTTTGCTTTGGTAAGAAAAAATCAATTAAATTATATTTTTAATTTTTTTCATTTTGGGCATTTCAGTTCCACATATGTTTAAAATTAAGCTTATTTATTACCTCATGGCTCAACTTAGTATTAATAAAAATATAAAACCTCAAAAAGCAGAAACTTGGTAGCCAATCCACAAATTCTTTCTTTTGGTTCAGAAGAACTATTCCCAAAGCAAGCCAAGAAATTCATGTGCATTTCTGTTTTAAGGGTATATCTGTTCAACTTAAATCTTTCCTTAATCATACACAAAAAAACTGAATTGAAGTAAAAATAATGTTACACTGTGACCAGAGTAAAACACTGATAAGCAGTTGTCCAGCCAGGCTTATACCATAGAGAAGGGGAAAGTTGAGCTCAGACCTTCTACTGTAGCTTCACACAGTTAGTGCCTGTGTTATAAAAATCATGAGACTAACAAACAAATTATAATATAATATTTCATAAATACTTAAGAAACTAGATTAAAAGGATACTCATAGTATTTAAAAAGTGATATATCTAAATAAAAACAAAGAAATGACAGAAAAGTCATTTATGAAATCTGATCCAGACATGCAGGAGAACAGTGTAATAAGCCCTGAGTGATGACTGCAATCAAACCTCTATGACAGGTCACTGAGATCTGAAATGAAAAAACTGAATTATTACTGAATAAAAGGATTGGGTTTCATTGCTGAATTGATTCACATATTTAAGAAAATTTCGTTACATTTAGGGGATATATTGAAGGTCAAAGAATAATATTGAAGCCTTTTGCCTTTTGCTTCTTGCTGCTGGCAAGGGACTCTCCCTGTGCGCAAAAGCTTAGCTTGCTTCTTCAAGCTTCTAGGAAAGAATACGTTTTCTGGAATTACCTAGAGATCAAGGCATGTTGGGACAGGAAGAGAGAAAGGATGTCTCAACATAGTTGTACCCATCATTACAGCAGACATCAATAATCAATCCCAGCTCTCGCCTATGCTTTACCCTGTGAGTTCTGCTCTGTTTCCTATAGACTATCTTGAGTATCCCATTGTTCATTCACTCTGCATCATAATTCTATCTATCACTACTGCTTCATTCCCTCTTTTCAAATAATTTATTTGTACATATTTTTTTCACTAACCCTAAAAACTAGCTATTGCCTTGTCCTTTATAAAGAAAAGATAAAACAAGTACCTAATTCATCAACATGCTGTGGTCATTGTAGTGTAGTTCTGTGACTCCTTTCCATTTCCAGAACAGCCTAAAGAGAAAGGAATGACTTTTAAAAGACTGTTTTATTTTGAGCCAAGAAGTTCTGCTATACTATTCTCTTGTATCTAATATAGAGCAGCATGCAACACAATGAAGGGTGCAAGTACCGTTAGCTTCCAGCTTGCTCTACAGTCAGTCCATTCTTGTTCTGTTTTGATTTTGTTGTTGTCGTTTTGTGTCTACTGACATATTTTTTGGCTATGCCATTGCTTTGTACATTACTAAAATTCAATTACAAAGATACATGGTGAATCATAAAATTTTAAGCAGCAAGCACTGGAAACCCCACATTATCTGCAGTATTGTCACCATAATTTTCTACACTTAGTTTGAAGTTGGAAAGTCATGAATGAACATGAACTTCATGAATTGCCAAGCAACTGACATTGCATGTAATAATAGTTCTGGTCTAAGGAGCTCTTCCGTAAGGATTTCCTTCATTTTACTTATTGCCTAAGTAATTTGTTAAATTCCTTTAAAAACAAGTATTGCTTCTTTTCAGCTTCAGTTAACACTTTTCCATTTCATAAAACAAATATGATTAAAGTGGTTATATACTGACTGCCTTTTTCTCTTAAATGACATAAGAGAAAAGACATTGGAGAAGCAAAGGTGATTAGCTGTAGTTACTGTTGCTATCTAATTACAATTTTTTCTTTCTGATTTTCCAGAAAGCCAGTTTTTTTCAAATGAATAATAATTCTTGAAAGTTACTTGATATGTTTTTAACATATATCAGATGATGCAGGGAATGTCTTTGTAAGTTTGGCCCTCTGATCCTAAATTTGTTAGTTTAAATCAGGCATTTAACCATAAAATCAGAAAAAGTTCTGTATCTACTGATCAATGGATTGCTCACAGTAGAAGCAGACTAAAATGATGGTTACTGCTAAATCTTCACCTTAAATTGACAATTCATTTCTCAAGAACAAGGAGTAAAGGGGAAATTAAGAATCTTTTGAGTAGAGTAGTTTACAATTTACTTAACTCTAAAATCCATTTGGTTCTTGGACTTCAGTAATATTTCTGTTTAATTATACTGCTGAAGTCACAAAGATTTATTATTTTGAGTCTTTTCAAATTTTACATTATTTTTTTTTTTACTGTCCTGGGCTGAAGGTGTGTGCTATGAGTTTAACACATAGGTCTTTCTTTCTTTTGAGAATACTTGTCTTTTAAATATTTATTTACTTTTACTGTATGTGCATGTGATTTGCCTGCATTTATGTTTGTACACCACACACATTCAGTGCCCCAGAGGCCAGAAGAGTGTTAGATGCCCTAGAACTAGAGTTACAGATGGTTGTGAGCTGCCACCATGGTGCTGGGAATCTAAACCCAAGTTTCATGGAAAAGTAACTAGTACTTGCAACTGTTGAGCTGTATCGCTATCCCCCACATTCTCCTTTTCACAACACAAAAAAATGTTTTGCAGCTATTGGCTTAATCTATTCTACCTTCCCGCAACATATGATGCTCCAGATTGTAGAATTTAGTCTTCTGTGCCGCCATCATGTTTGTCTCTTTATCACTTAGCTAGAATATCAGGATATTTTCTTATTTACAGCATTAACACACTTTGTGTCTGCTAAATGCCCTCTGACTGTGTTTATGCTGGAGAATGAAAAGCAAGTTTCTTGTGAGACTGCTGAAATTTTTCTCTGAATAATTCATGTTGAACCACTCCTCAGGGCAGTTCTTGGAATAGCCTTAGGCCAACTCAGTGCCCCCTCCATTTCTTGTTTATGGGTCTCAAGAATAACTGGACAGTGTATCAAGTAACAACGCACTGAAACACAGGAGAGCTAATTGAAAGAACATAGATGAAGTTCTCCCGTTAATATAGGGCATCATTTAAGCCGTTAGCCCAATGATTCACATGCTTCAATGTGTATGAGGAACACTGAACTGCACTTTGCGGTCCCCTGTCATGCAAGTATGTTACTGAAATAAGACTTCATGTACATTGGAAAGTTTCCTCAGACCTAGTCACAAGAAATCCGAGGTTTCTCCTCTCTCTGCCTCCTCTTTGCAGGTAATGATATCTGTGTTGTGTAACTTAGTGTTTATAGTTATGTTTTGATGAGTCATTTGAGTGAAGCTTTAATTCTGAACAGAAACCAAGGCTTTTGTCAAAATTTCTTTTTTAATTTTTTTTATCAAAATCCACACCTAAACACTATTAAATAAACTTTATTATTTAATTAACATTTTTTCATTTATTTTACATACCAAAGCAGTTTTCCCTCCCTCCTCCCCTCTCCCCCTTTCTATCTATGCCACTCCACATCGGTTAACATTTTCTTCTTGATTATAGTTTGAAAATCCATCATCACTTTTGTTTCTCAATGTTGTCAGTTGTATATATACATATATATCATATTCATATACATAATATTCATTGTTTAAAACTTTATCACCTCTAAAGTAGGGAGATGAGCCATAGAGGCCCACTCTGAGAAAGAACAAACATGCAAAAAGAAGCAAAAAGAGAAATGGAAAATGAAACCCTTGGGGCCTGTGATCTTGCTGCCTTTGGGGACTGAGGCTCAGACACGTTCATTGTTTTCCATGAGTTGCAAGCTCTTACTCTTTAAAATAAGGTTTGCTGAATTCAAGATTGACTTAGAGCCAATTTTTAACTCACTAAAGTCTTCTAACAATAAAACATATTCATGTTTTGTATCTAACCAGCTTTTTCTATTTTCTGTTTTAGATAGAAATCTTCTGATGTCATCTGTATTTAGCTACATAACTATGTATTTTGTGTCAATTACACTAAACTCACTTGAAAAAATAAATGTTTGTCCATAACTAAAGGTAAAAAATACAACTATATAACTACTCCTTCTTCCTTTAATTTTATAAATGCAACTAGTAGCAAGAAGAGATGCATTTTATAATGTATTTAATATATTTTATGTTTCACTTTTTTCATTATGGCTCTCTAGACAAAGGTTTTCTTGATTTTTCCCTTGTCATATCTCCATGATATGCATTAAATTATCATTCTTTTTATTGAAAATGTTATCTACTTTTTGTTTTCTTCTGGAAAGATGAATTCATCAGCAATGACTTCACAATATTTTAGAAATGTTGATGCTCATGTCTCAAAATATTAGTATACTTGTGTAATATGAATTCTTTGTACTTTCTCTAAAATTTTCATCTTCTGAAAACCAAAACTTTTCTGTGACTCAAAATGAAGGAAAATGAGAAATCGTATTTTGTTATTAAGAAGTTGAAAAGTGATTGATTATATGTAAAGCAAAAGTCCTTTCATACCTTGGTATATTTCCTGGATAGTCCTCATTTCAAGTTGTGCATTTTGCTTTCCAATTTCCAATGACTCAAGAGCAATTCTAAAAGCATTCACTGAACTTTGAAAATTTTACTTGGTTTGTAACTATTAAGCTGCCCTTTAATCTAGTTCTAGTGAAAGCTATAAGATTCTCATCAATGTGATCTCCTCCTAAGAAGCTACTCTGCTAAGCAACATGCCTAGATCTTTGCTTACTATTCACATCCAGAAAAATAGACAAGTGTCAGAATCTGTTCCAGAGGAATCTAAAAATTATTTCAACTTAATTTTCTCATACTCTACCTGTCAACTAAGACCAGTGCACAGATGAACTCATGTCTTAGGAAAAGTTCAATTAAAGTATGAAAATTAAAGTTCAACTGCAAGCTATTGCCTCATGATTGTAGCACCTGAGAACATACACATTCTCAAACATGCCAGGAGACTCTTAATGGCTTACATACCTTACAACACATTTTCATTTTCTTTGCATCAGTATTTTTCAAGGAAATGTCAATAAATTATTGCTGCCTAAATTTCTACCTTAAAAATTTACAAATCTCATTACAGTTTCATATGGGCCTTTTCGGACTTAATGTCTATACCAAACCAAAGCATGCCTGATAGAAGTGAAAATATATTTTAATGGCCCACTGACACATATATATATTGGTATCTCCACTGGAAATATAAAGTATATCAAATATTTATGAAAATCATTTTTGTCCTCAAAAAGTTAACTTGAACAGTCATGGTGACAGAGAGGGTGTCATCACAGGAACTTCCTACTACTGTAGACAATCCCAAGCCACTTCTTTTTAACTGTGCACTGAACAGATGCATAGTTACAAGCTTTTCAGAACTCATATCTAAAGGAAAACTTTGAAAAAATATGTCATGCATTTAGTTTCTCCAATGACCTTTTATGTCCTTAAAGAAACACCTTCTAAATTATGTTTACCAACTTATGGTTTTTAATTTTTGTATACATTTTTTAGCCAAAATAATTTCAACAGCTAAAGAGAAAAACATAATCATGGCTGTTGTGTGAAAACTGTGCTATTTGTTGTGATTAATTTGTTTGGATGTGTTTTGCTTTGCGTTAACCATGACCTCCTCTCTTCCTGTGAGATGGACACAAGAAAATAATTGCATATACCATTTATGAAGAACAACTGTATTTTTACCTCCTATTAATGCTTAGACTCTTGCTAAATCCTACCATAAAATTATATGTGAAATTTCAGGTCCTCTCCACTGCTGTTGAATGCTGTGAATATTACCTGTATCAGCTAAAATCTGCATGGCTTCCAAATTGCACAGACACAGTTGGGTCTGGATGAAGGGCTGAACAGGTATTGTTATCTCCTAATCACTAGTGCTGTAATTTGTCTTGGTTACATTTTCATGTAGAGTTGCACCAAAATTTCACATATTTTACTTAAGTATGAATCTTCAATCCTCCATTGCATAGGAAAGAAATGATGAAAACAATTATATACTGCAAGTTCAAAATCCTCCAGTCTTAGTCACCTGTAGAAAAAAAATAATGTGGCTTAGTGATGGAATTTTGAAGTTTGACTTGGAGAAAGGTGTCTGAATCAAATTTCCTATCCCATTGCTTATACTTTGTGCAATGCAACTTTGATAATATTTCTTGCGTTACCTTTTTAGCCCCAGTAATGCTTTACAGCTATTCACCCACAAGCTAGGGTTGAAATGATATGACAAAGTCTTTTCTACTGGCACAATAGGCAGAGAGCAAGACTTAAGCTTAATTGCACTTAATTATTTGACAAATGATCAAAACTAAGTGACTTGATCAAAAATTATCGAACTAAGAATAACTGGCTAAACAGAAGCAATTGAAGTACATCTTCACAAAATGAAGGACATAGCCATCATTAATGAGAGTGAGTATATGTCACCTCCAAAGTCACCTTTCGACATCTTTTCCTTGATAATATTTTACAATGCATTAAATAGAAAACTATTTCATTGACTTTATTGGAAGCTGATCAGGAGAATATTTATATTGACCTGGTAGTTTTAGAAGAAACAAACTACAAAGGGCAAGCTCAAAGAAAGAAACAGTCTGTAAGTTCACTCAGCTCTTGTGTTCCGAATAAAATGAATGTGAATGCCTGAGAATTCAGGTTCAATCCCCCCACAAAAGTGGTCTGGGTGGGGTGGGGTTCATGAATATTTCAAAATTTAACTTGTTAGAAAGGCATAAATTTATTTCAGTTATATATTTCAATTTTATCTAATAATTGGGATAATTTTAATTTGGATGAGAAACACATTTCGAAACTAAAAAGAGAAAGGTAGCTCTATTTCAAAATACAAATATGTGGTGAATTTAACCTTTTCCTATCTCTTTCTGCACACTCATGAGAGCCATGGAGTTGTAATGTGTGACAGAATGTCATGCAGTATACCTATCCTTTTTCACCCAAGGCAAATCATTTTCGTTAGTCCTGCAGTTGAGAACTGGAAGAAACAGCTTGCATGGTCTTGACAACCTTTTAAGTTCCTGCCCCCTCCTGTGAGGTCAAGTAATTGACTACCATGGTCTTTGAAATTTTCCATATCCCTTGTAGTAAATTAAGCTAGTCAGCCCCTGACTTACACATGGAAGTTAAAGATAAATAAATAAAGCTGCATCCTAATGGGAAACCATGAAAATAAGCCAATCAGTCTCAAAAGTTATCCACTGTTTTTCCACAGGTTCAAGCGCTACTGGTAGGACTTGAACTCCATGAAAAAAAAATGGGATTATCTTTAAAAGAACCATCTACTATGATCCAGAAGTAAAGACTATGTAACCATCAAATAAAGAATGATGATTGGACATGAGAGACACAATGATGAATACACAGGATCCCAATCATACCAAATGTCCTGGATGTCCCAGGTGGTATACAGAGTGTCTTCTCACTTCTTCTCTTAAAGAGATGACTAATAGACAGGGGTGAGAAGATATGACAACACTCCTGAAGAGCAAGCATTACTTACTGCCAAGAAATCATGGTGTTCATGGATATAGGGCATTCTCGAAAGGTTCCACTGGCTAGGCAGACAGTGCCTGGTAAACCCATGGATTCTCCATTTATGGTTTATCTATAACCTCATTTTGTCTTTCCTTTCAGTGATTCCAACTTACCTTTTTATCTGTAGAAGAGCAACAGCTCTGTGAACGTCATATATGTACTTGCCATTCCTTCCCTTACAATACTCACTCCTCAGATAAGAACCTCCATGCACTGTCTCTACAGAGAGCCCCCTTCACCCCTTTTAAGAACCTTCCTTCACTGATCCCCAACTGCCTGTTTAAGTCTCCATAAAATATGTCTACATTCTTGTACCTGTAAATATGACTTTATTTGTAAAAACATCCAGGTAATGAAATTAGATTACAGAAGATTGAAATGAGATCATTGAAATGATCTGGCATGGGTGAGGAGAGAACACGAGAGGTGAACAAACCCACTTAGGAGTTTATTAGAGGGGGAAAGTACACACAGGTCTGGGAAAAATGGTGTACAGAGAGAGAGAGAGAGACAGAGAGAGAGGGAGAGGGAGAAAGGCTGCCTCTCTGAGAGGGGGACAGAGAGAGAGCAAAGATGGCACTTCCAGCTTTTAAAGGCTGCCTAGCACATGTGCACAGCGGGAAGACGTGGCTACGTCACACACTGATGACAGGCCACCCAGAAGTGCAGCCTTATGGGTAGCTGAATAATTACATTCCACCCTTTTGTTTATTATAAAAATTTGGGGGGTTTGAGGATCTTAATGGGTAGGAATGGGGCATCATAAGGTCTCTCATGACTGCTTCATGCTGATTTTGTGGGCGTCGAGAAGTTGGGATGTTTGACCACATCCTGGGGAGGCTGATTACTGCTGTATTTTCCAGGCTCTGAGGAACTGGTCGGCTGGCAGTTTGGACCTCACAAAATGCTGGAAAGGCAAAAATTATGTTTCAAAAAAAATTTAGATCCTAGAGATTAAAAGATGGAAGATAGAGGTTTTTTTCCCCTAGGGGTTCCTGAGACCAGGAATGACAGGAAAAGAATTAAATGATACTTATTCCAGGCAAGTCTGGTTCATTGAGGTGGGTCCAATTGGCTCCCTGGAGCTTAACATCCAGGAAACACTGCTGCAGTCAGTGATAAAACCTGTTATGTTAAAGTTTGTTTTGTGAGTTTTTGGAGTTTGGGGCTACAAACTCATTATTGTTTCTTATCACCTGGGCCTTTGACAGCCCTTGTACCTCCAGCTCTATGTTTAATGATAGTTCCTGTAATAACAGCTGAGTGGTTAACTGGAAATTTAAGCATGACATTTAAAGAATATAGGAGAAAGAAGAAAAGGAAGAGTATATGGAGTTTTGGCACAAGAGAGTTGAGTAAGGATGAGACTTTTAATTTTTTGGAACTGGAGAAAGAGTGGCTGATCCTGGTGTCCTCTGGAACTTAAGGGAACAGGGCCCTGTTTGGATTACTGTATATGAGGGGGTATCTTGAGCTGGAAGAGTAAGAGGTTTAAGATGCAACAGCTGAATCCAATGAGGAAGTCCCTTGAGCTTGGCAGCTGTGGGAGTTACAAGAA
This sequence comes from Ondatra zibethicus, assembly GCA_004026605.1. NCBI lineage: Eukaryota > Metazoa > Chordata > Mammalia > Rodentia > Cricetidae > Ondatra > Ondatra zibethicus. Next base: position 15,483 of record PVIU01010476.1, on the reverse strand, counting down.
TTACTTTAAAGGGCCCCTGCCATTTAGGAGAAAGGGGTGAGGGGCGTTGGTCTGGGGGAGAAAATAATACCTAATCACCCATTTTAATCGGTGGTGGGAATGAATTAACACATGGTTGAGGTAATGAGTGGTCAGTGAAATCCCATAATAGGGAGCATAGATGGGATAACAGTGGAGTAAGCAGGTGATCAGGAAGGGGAGAGAATTTAGGTGAGAGGCTGGGGTGAAAATTGGCTGCCCATACATGAGTTCAAAGGGAAAGATAAAAAGGGGGCCTTTGGGAAGAGTCCTAAGTCTTAGTAGGGCCAGAGGCAAAAGTTTTACCCAGTCAAGGTGAAGTTCCTGTAATATTTTAACAAGAACATATTTAAGGAACGGTTAGTTCATTCTACCTTCCCTAACGACTGAGGGTGGTATGCCAAAGGATGTTAAGAGCCTTGGACAAGTTTTGGGAAATCTGGGACGTGAACTCTGGGCCATTATCTGACTGAAGAGAGGTTGGGATTCCAAACTAGGGGATGAATGTCAGAAACTGTCTGGGCCCTCTTATTAGTGGTGGGAAATGCTTCAATCCACCAAGACCAGGAGATATTTAACTCTTCTGACTGTGGGCATATGAGTAAAATCCAGCTGCCAGTCAGTTCCTAGAAGGGAGCCCCTCTCTGGTGGGTGGGGAAAGGGAAGCTATGGTATTTGATCTTGGGATCTGACTTTTGACAGATTTGACAAGAGGCAGTGATAGCTTTTAAGAACTTTAAGTCCTAAGGGGTGGGTTGGAGGTGAGCCTTAACAAAATGAAACAGAGCTTTGCTATTAGGATGAAAGAGCTAATGAAGGTAGGACAGAATTTGCTGGGTGTCAGGGGTGTCTGTGAGAATGTGGGCTGTACTGTATGAACCCCCTGAGGTGACTGAGGTAGGTTTGGGCTCTGGAATGCTGCTGTTTTAGTTATTTCCCTTGGAAATGATGGAACTGTTGGTCTGATGAGACCGACAGTGAATGATTCCTATAGCTTTGGAGAGATAGGAGGCTTTTAACAGGTCCATAATGTAACCTGAGTCAGTTATGGATCCTCCTTTTGTTGTAAGAAGCTCACACTCCTTCCAGATAGCCACGTGGGACAGGAGGATATGAAAGGCATATTTGGAGTCCGTGTAAACATTTAAAGAGAGTCCTTTTGCTAACTGGAAGGCACGGGTAAGAGCTATCAACTCAGTCTGTTGGTTAGTGGTATGGGCAGGGAGTGCCTGTGACTCCACTATCTCCATATCTGATACTATGAGTCCTGCTCTACAGGTCCCATCACATAAAAAGGAGCTGCCATCTGTGTACCAGGTATAATTGGCCTGAGACCATTTGCCCTCCTGTATACGTGAGGGGTGGGGCAGTAGATCCTCTAAGATCTCTATGCAGGAGTGAGATGGGAAATCATTAACATTAGGTTGAGATAGGAGATTTGAGATATTAAGGGGTGGGCAGCATTGGAAAGTGAGTGTGGCATCTTCTACCAGTGCCACCTGGAGGGATAGGACTTGGGCAGGGAGTAAGGTTTGTAAGCCTTTGTAAGTTAAGAGATGGGACAGACAGATTGGGGATGGAAGAAGACAGTGGTGGGTGACCCAAAGGTTAGTTTTTTGACTCACAAATAAGAAACTCAGCAGCCGCTAAAGCACGTATGCAGGTTGCCGAGCCCCAAGTGGTGAGGTCCATCTTCTTTGACAGGTATGCTGCAGGTGCAAAAGAAGGGCCCAGTTGATGTCCTAGGACTCCAAGGGCATATCCCTCCTTCTCTGCTACATAGAGAGAAAAGGGGCAAGTAAAATCTAAGAAATGAAGAGCTGGGGCCTGGATAAGGGATTGTTGAAGTCTCTGGAAGGGTTTAGTAACAGGATGGAGAAGGGGCTCATGCAGAGAGCTGAGAGCTGCCTTGTATAAGGGACTGGCGAGGAAAGAAAAAGAGGGAATCCAGGAACACAGGAAACCAGCTACTCCTAGGAACTATAAAACTCTTCTGTTGTAGAAGGAACTGTAAGAGACTGAATTAGTTTTTTTCTGTCAAGAGTAATAGCCTTTTGGGTTGGGGTTATAGTTAATCCCAAATAAATGACGTGAGGAGTAGACAGTTGGGCCTTAGAAGGTGAGACTCTATAGCCCCTTTTGGACAGGAAATTTAAAAGAGTGGAGGTATCAGTTTTGCTGATCTCCAATGATGGGCTGCAAAGTAAAATATCATCCACATACTGTATGAGCTTAGACTTAGGGAGAGACAGTGAGAGCAGGTCAGAAGCTAAAGCCTGGCCAAACAGGTCTGGGCTATCCTGGAATTCCTGGGGAAGGACAGTCCAGGTGAGCTGTGTGGAGAAGTGAGTGTCAGGATCAGTCCAGGTGAAGGCAAAGATGTTTTGAGATTGAGGACTGAGAGTGATAGAGAAAAAAGCATTGTTGAGGTCTAGAACTGAGAAGTGGGAGGTTCCTGGAGGAATATTGGATAAAAGTGTGTGAGGATTAGGCACTACAGGATGAAGAGGGACCACTGCAGAATTAATGAGCCAGAGGTCTTGAACCAGACGATAGGTTCCATTAGGTCTTTTAACAGCAAGTATAGGAGTATTAAAGGGAGAAGAGGTGGGACGAAGTAGCTTTTTTCTTAAAAGGTCAGAGATGATAGGCTTAAGTCATCTAAGGCTCTGGATAGAGGGGGTACTGGGCTTGGGTAATGTACTTAGTGGGATCTTGTAATTGGATAACAATGGGGGAATGGTCTTTAGCAATGGAGGGGTTTTGGGTGTTCCAGACTTGGGGGTCTACATGGGAGGCTGGTAGAGGAAAAGACACATTAGGGTTGGGAGGTTGGGAGGCTAGGAGAAGGAGGAGTGGAGCTACTGGTGGGTCGGGGTAAGGTAAATGGGAGGAGCAAAGGAAATGGAAACACTTACCTTTGCTAAAAAAAAATCCCTTCCCATGAGAGGTACCGGGCAGGTTGGCATAACTAAAAATGAATGAGTGAGACAAATGACCCTAAACACACAGTTAAGTGGTGGGGTCTGCTGAGGTAGATAAGGCTGTCTGCCTACCCTGACAATAGGGAAACTAGGAGAAATAGGCCCCCAGAATTCCCTCAGTATCAAGTATGTGGCTCCGGTGTCCAAGAGAAAGGAGATGGGCTGTCCTGATACTGTGATGTCTACCCATGGCTCCTCATTACAGATGATGGTTGTGGTTGGGTCAAAGGAAACTGGGAAGCCTCACTCATCCATGGCCAGACCTAGAAGGACAACTTGGGAATTTTCTGGGTTTGATGTTTCTATGCCACTATGTGCACGAGGACAATCTACTGCCCAATGACCTTCCCTATGACACCTCGAACAAGGTCTCATGGGACTAAGATGAGGATTAGGGCATGCTCAGGCCCAGTGATCAGTTTTACCACATTTGAAACATGAACCTGGTGGTTCTTGAGCCCTGGGGGGCAAGGGAGCAGCACGGATTGAGCGGTCTGTCACCTCGGCTGGTCGGGAGGCCATGGTTAACACGAGACAGTGATTGTGGGCTTTATCATTTCTCATGTGGTACACCTTAAAAGCCAAGTCTAGGACTTCTGCCTGTGGAGTCAAGGGGCCTTTCTCCAAACATCTAAGCTTAGCCCTAATGTCAGAGTAGCACTTATTAAAAAAAAAAATGGGTCATGAGTAACTGTCTGCTTTCTGTAGTTTCTGGATCTAAGTTAGTATACTGTAACAGAGATTTGTGAGGCGTTCCAAAAATGTGGAAGGATTTTCCTTCGTATCCTGAATGATCCCTGAGAGCTTAGTATAGTTTACTGGCTTGAGGGCAGCTTTACAGAGACCTGCCAGAAGGCAAGTCAAAAACCAGTCCCTAGCCAAAATCCCACCAGGAGTATTATAATCCCAGTATGGCTCTTGCTCTGGGACCACCTCTGCTCCTGGAGGGTGGGAGGCAAGAGTTTGGTGAATCTCATCTGCATGTAGTCTGGCCTGCTCCCAAACTCGCCTGCACTCTTCAGGAAGTAGGTTATTAGATAGGATCATATAGATGTCATGAAAGGTGAGGTTATAAGATTGGGTAAGATATTGGAAATGTTTTATGAAAGTGGTAGAATTAGACGTATAGGAGCCTGGTATTTTTTCTATATGGGAAAGTTCTGAGAGTGAAAAAGGAACACTTACCCTAATCAATCCATCTACACCGGCCACCTCTTGCAATGGGAAAAATGTAGCAGACTTGGCTTGGTTAGGGTTGGGTTCCATAGCAGCATGTAAGTCTGTGAGAGGAGGGGTAAAAGTGGGTGCCAGAGCAGGGCAGCTGCTGTGGCCGGGCACCAGAGAGGAAGAATGATTCAGTGGGGCTTTTGGAGAGGAAGAATGAGCAGGTGGGGGAGGGGGAGCTGAAGAGCAAGCAGCGGGAGGTGGCGAGGCAGCAGGAGGTAAAGGAATCAGCATAGAAGCTGGGGCTGAAGGGACTAGAGAGATGGTAGAAGCTGAGGGAATGGGGGTAGCTTCCCACTGAGTTCGAAAAGGCGGAGGTTCATTAGCTGGGTCCAGAGTGGAAGTGGGGGGTTCTTCAGGTATAGATGGCATAGCCAGGAACATGTGAGCAGGTGAACAGTTTGCAAGGACAGAGGGCTTAGACTTAGAGCTTAAATAAAAAAAGACTTGGATGTAGGGAAACTCCTTCCATTTGCCTGTGCGCTGACAATAGTTAGAAAGTTCCCGTAAAATATCAGGATCAAAGGTGCTGTTAGGCGGCCACTTTAGATTACCATCTAAATTGTAATGAGGCCTTTTTTGCACAAAGGTGGACAAATGTGGGACTCTACAGGTAGGGCATTAAGGCCTGAGGTTTTAGGACCCCTAAAAGGCACCACAGGGGGGAGGCTGGATTGATAGGTTTGGAAGGTTTGGTTCCCATGGTCAAAGCTGTGTAAACCCGCAAAACAGCAACACTGCAAGGCTCACACACTAAAGCGTCTTTTGACTGTGGGTGGGGTGTGAATCAGCACAAACACTGCAGGGACCCGTGGCTGGGCACCCCTTGACACCGGGTAGGGTGCTATGGCCTGGCTGGATCTGGTTGGGGTGACTCAGAAGCCAGAGAGACCAGAGGCTGCTCCGACCGGCCTTTTACAGCAAGGCAAAAAAGGAAGAAGAATCCGTCAAATGCACCACAGAGGTTGTGCAGTGCTAGCATGGGCTGACTGACCCTGGGTCTGTCCAAACATGATTTTAGCTGTGGGAAGCAAACCACAGATGATTGTCAGCAAAGGGAACAACCGTGGCCTTGAAGACCATGGTTGGGGGGGGGGTGATCCTCCCATCTCTAGGAACTCCAGCGGGTTGCCAGTAGCTCAACAGTCAACTCCTTGGGTTCGGAGAAACGGTTAAGCTGACCAGAATGGGAAGACATACCAATCGAAGCCGGTGTTGTTCGGAGAGGTCACACTCAGGCATATGGAACATGTGGGATGTTTTTGAGAACGTCCCTGGTTTTGATTCTAACCCCAGGAGAGGGGCCTGGGACAGATTATGACCCCAGAAAAGAGGCCTGAGAAGGAAGAGTCTCTCAAGTCTCGGCACCGATGAAATGATCTGGTGCAAGTGAGGAGAGAACACAAGAGGCAAACAAACCCACTTAGGAGTTTATTGGGGGGGGGAGTGCACACAGGCCTGGGAAAAACAGTGTACAGAGAGAGAGAGGGAGAGAAGGAGAGAGGGAAAGAAGCTGCCTCTCTGAGCGGGGGACAGAGAGAGAGCAAATATGGTGCTTCCAGCTTTTAAAGGCTGCCTAGCACATGTGCACAGGAGGAAGACGTGGCTACGTCACACACTGATGACAGGCGACCCAGAAGTGCAGCCTTATGGGTGGCTGAATAATTACAATCATTCCATGATCAGAAGAGTGATACCTAAACCCAATGGTGAATATCACTGTAGAAGGCTGTATGAAAACAGTGAGGCAGAGATGAGAGTGTTACAGTCATAGCCCAAACAGTGCCTCTAGATACCAGATGATGTACGGAGCTGTAAGAATGGAGTACAGTCATTCTGGCTTCTTAGATTTTGGGCTTGCTGCCTCCAGAACAGTGAGAGAAGTTTTATGCTATCTTTTCATCATGCCTCTGGTAATTTTCCATAACACCCCCAGAAAATGAAAGTATTTTTCTGCCTCTTTCCCTCCTCACGATACTGCTGTGTCTCATGTGCTATTTATTTGCTCATTGCTCTGTCCTTTGGAGTGTGAAGGCAGAATTTAAGTGTGATTTTTTTTCAGTGCCCAGCACACAGCATTCCCTTAATAAGAGAAGAAAGTGAGCATCTCAGTAATCCCTGACACTTCTGCTCTACTGTACTTCGCTTTGGGAAAAGACTGTACAGTGCCACCCCAAGTGTCCTTAGTTGTACTGAGAAAACAATACCACTCACATTTCTTTATGCCTCTCTATGACTGCACCATTACAAGAAACATTTCAAACCCTTCCAAAATAACTTTAAACTTAATTTACTTAGAGATATTGCTATTTAAGAGATACCACTGTCATTCAATTTTTCAAAATATGTCAAATCTGCCTTAAGAAATTGTGCAAGACAAAAGTTACTCGCCTCAATAAGTATTATTAAAACAAGTTTGGGGCTGAAGGCTTCCTGACTTAGTGTGAGAATATTGTTTAGGGCTTGGATTTCTTTTCTTCTTCAAAAGAGCCAGCATGTAGAAGCTGAAGTATGCCACATGGTGGCTGCTGCTGCTGCAAGAGTCATCGTCAAGGTTAACAAGTGTCTGCTTAGGAGAACAGTTCAGACAGGAAGAGCAATGAGCCTGCTGACTCTGTCAGTGATAAGCAGAGAGATGCTACACTGTGTACAAAGGCATTCATTCGTGTCACTGCGGGCTGCCAAGCATGCATGAACATGAAGACCTGTCTCAGATAGGGGAGTTGAAGGAGACAAGGTGGGAGCATCCCCTGCCTGGATTTTCCTTGGGCTATACAGGCTCAACTCTGGCCACACAAGTGTTTCTGCTTAGAAGAAAAAAGGGGAAAAGCAGCTTTCAACCATTTTAATCAAGCAGAAAGCTAGACAACTACACAGGGAAGAACAATTAAAAGCAGGATCATTCAATGTGGAAATTGTACATTACTAGAAAGGAAAAAAAAAACTTGAGAAGAGAGCAGAAGAGACAAGGAGAGCAGCACTTAATGAGGATCATTCATGACAGGCATTTGATTGCCATGGTTTTTTAGGTGATTATTCTCATGCGAACTTGCTGTGGAGATCAAGCCATCAAGAGTCTGAGATGACTTTCCCATATCACAGGTTAAAGCAATTGTGATGCAAAGCTAGAAGGATCTATAGCCATCTATCTGCCTATATATAAATTGCTTATTCTTCATAAAAGAAATTTGTCCAAGTTTTCAAAAGTGTTCTGACTTGTGATTAACAGAAATGCTATTTACAAGTGTCTCTCCCTACCTCATGACTATGACAAAAGAAAAGTAGTCAACTATACACATGGGCACCTAAGAAATACTCAGGACGAGGCAGATTATGTGCTAGGAAAAAGAAATGACCCGAGGTGGGAATTTTCAGATCCACTTCTTACGTCTGTGACTTTGAATAAAACAAGTACATACTCAGAGATACTTTTACTTATCAAGTCGATGGGATTAACATTCATAATGATATTCAAAAGAAAGCAATCAGCACCTGTTCCACATTGTCTGCAGATGCCATTACTGGTTATTATCACTGAAAATTCAAAGCAATTAGAAAATAAATGTATTTTAGGATCATAAGTCTAAAAACTTGTAACATGTAGAGACAAAGGAGGCTATCAACATTGGGGAAAAATCAGGAGACAGAGTGGGGCACAATGGTTAAAGATGCCTAGAAGTCAGACTAATAGGAGTCATTGACTGATATCTCCAATCAACCTATGTAAGACACAGTATGATAAATCACTTAGTAAGGTACACAGAAATTTAATATCTGCAGTAGTTAGTCTTGTCCTCTTGATAGGATTTAGCATTATCAAGAAGTTATACCTCCAGGTATGTCTGTGAAGAAATTTCTGAAGAGATTTAACTAGAGTGAGAAGACCCATAATGAATATAAATATTACTATCCCCTGTGCTGTGCTCTGAGCTGAAGGAAACTAGGAGAAGCTACTTGGGCACTAACCTCTCTCTGTTTCCTAAATGCAAATGAAGCATGACCAGCACCTATGTATCCTTCAGTATGCTTTCCCTGCCATGGTGTTATTCTCTTAAACCATAATCCAGCTTTGTCACAGGACAAGAAAAATTACTAACATGATAGCTATTAAATTTATGATTGCTGTATATATCCTTTACCTAAGCCTTTATACGATTATATAAGAAGTACTATTTAGATTAAAATACTTTAAAAACATTAGCTCATATATGCATTACAAAACAAATGTGTTAGAACTTGGAATATTTATAGTAAAGCTTCAGATTTAGTGATGTTGGTGTGAATTAAACCGTTTATCTGACACATAGCATGTAAATAAAAACATTGTTGTTTCTCTTTCTGTGTCTCCTGCACCGATCCTATCATCAACTCATGCATATTTTGCAATAAAAATGTATGAGCACCATATTCTTTTCACTGACTGAATTATCTAAGACATTTAAAGTTTTGCCTGTTGACCATTTCCTCACATGTTTAAAATTTATTCTGTGATTTCAGATATTCTCTGAAAGTTGGATGTATAACTCAGAAATTGACAATAATCAGCAATATTCCCCAGGTTCCATTTATGCAACCTTGCTTACACTGCTTCATTCCCGAGAAACTTAGAATTGATAGCTTTTTAAATTTTTTTGTATTATCTTCATAGATGTCTATATGCTTACTGATAATTTTGCTTAGGAATTGCCTATATTTTCAGAGACAGAAGTTATAAATTTATTCAATAACACCATTTTCTAATTTTTCTATATTTTTAAAATTAAACTTCTAGATGATATTTCTAGTAATTAATTCTACTTCCAAATTCAAATATCAGGCTCTTTACCTTGCTGCCCATACTGAATACTTGAACTACTCAGCCTATATTTAGGATATGAATAATGAAGGCCTTACCTCTGTATCGGAGTTTCATCACAGACTTTTATACCATCAAAATTAATGCTATTTATAGACTATCTTGAAATAGCATTTTATAAGCTTTGACAGTAGGTTAAGCACTAAAACTAAATAACAGCAAATTTATAGTAGATAATATTCTGTGAAGAACTATGATAAGCAGAGGTCAAGTTTTATCCTTCCCATGGGTCAAAGCCATTTAAAAGTGAGGTATCTCTCTTAGTTAGGGTTTTTGTTGGTGTGAAGAGACACCATGACCATGGCAATTCTTATAAAGGAAAGCATTTAATTGGAACTGGCTTGCAGTTTCAGAGTTTTAGTCAATATCACCATGGCAAAACATGGCAGCAAGCAGGTCAACATAGTGCTGGAGAAGGAGATGATCTACAGGCAACAGAAAGGAAACTGTGTCTCAAACTTGGAATAGCTTGAACACATGAGCTCTCAAAGCCCACCCCCACAGTGATATTTCCTCTAATAAGGCCACACCTACTTCAATAAGGCCAAGCATTCAAACACCTCAGTCTATGGGGCCATACCTATCCAAAGCACAACAGTATCCCAGACTAGGATTCAAGAGTTACTCTCTGTGGAGATGTGGAATTAGCATAGTACAACATTTCTCTTTGTCTTTTGGTTATGTCTTTGTCTCTTGGGTCATGCCATTCTTAGGAAAGCTTTTGTTTTATTAGCTCTTTGGAAATTGGAAATTGGCACACTTCAGGTGGCTCATAGCTCTCTATTTCCATTTTTTCTCTTTGAGTTTCTGCTAAGGGAAGCTATCCTGGGGCTTCAAAGTGGACGGGCTTGCAGACTGATTAGACAAACACAGGGAACAAGTGTTCTGAAGACCTCTAAAGCTACATCAGTGAAGATTCTATTCTGGGATGCCCACCTCTCACCAGCATCCCTAATTTTTCTGATAAAGTTTATCCAATTGATATATAGAAGCTGAAGGCAAGCCCTCTAGGTTTCATCCAAAGATAAATTCTGAATTGCCAACACCTTTGTTCTGAAATAGAAAAATCAATGAGATGTCTACCAAGAGAAAGTGCTTGTTAGATGCAGTTTGAACCAATCCTTTATTTTCTATCCATTTCATTCTCATCTCTGATAATGTCAGAGCCCAGGTATAGAATCTTCTAGTCATATTTCTGGACAAATGATATTTAACTTTCACTTCTGTCCTCTCTAGTGATAGCTCCTTAAACAATTACCCATCAGTATGTCTAAATATAGTTTCAGAATTCAAGATAATTTAAACATGGGCACCTATTGGTTGCTTCCTTCCCCTCTGTAACCTCTGCTATTATAAGTCTATTCCTCTTGGAGATTTATATAGAGCTTGTAATGGATTAGGGAAAGAAAATGGAAAGAGGCATGGGAGAAAAGAAAGGAGGCAAATCCAGTCTTTGGTACTTTTTATTGGAAGACAATCTTCTAAATTAATAGCATTCACAAATGCACAAGAATAGAATATTGTATACAAGTTTTCATTGTATTTAACTAGGTGCTGCTATCAGCCTAAAACAATCTTAAAATTAAAAAACCCTTAAACAACATATAAACTATAGACTATATTCTCCAAATAGTCTATATGGATATGAGAATTTAAATTTAATAAAGTCATCTCAACTTTGAAAGACATTCCCCAGTCACCTGAATCACACGTTAAGTGTAGGAGATAACCTGTGGGTAACATCCACTGTGTTACATCATGTCAAGGGGAGAAAGTTCCAGTGGACAGAGATTTTTCCCCAGAAATCTCAGAATGGATGTGTCAGTAAAGAATTAATTCACTGAAAAGCAACCAATGGGGCACTCCTTTCTTTCTCTATCCTGTAGTAATTCTGGATTTAAATGTTCTGAAAGAGTTTCCAGAACAAAATCAGATTTCTACTGCCCTTAGCTGATCATATGCACTGACTATGACTGTTGTGGCATGAAGACAAGAGAGCTGTGATAGTCTTCAGGGTCTCCTGGGAATCAGAAAGCAGGGTCTTGGGGTATTCACACTGAACATACTGACTCACAAATGTTGAGAGTCTTAAATTATCCCAGAGACCTGTCTAACATAACAACTCTGGAGAGGAATTTGACAAAGAGTCTGTTCTGTGTTCATTCAGAGTCTATGGCCATCGGTGAGGTAGTGTCAATGGCCACCTGTGTCACCATGCAGGAATCTCTTTATGAATATCCAACTTCAAGCTTCTAAACCTAGAGAAGATAAAGAAGGTTTTTGACCTTCCCCAAGTCTTGGGGTTGTTCTACTTTGCTATGCCTAGTTTTCTGTGATGAGTTGAGTAGTGTCAGAATGGTAACCAATGTATAGACAGATATTTGAATTGATTCAGATTCAGAGACACTGGAATAGAAGACCTGGCTTGAAACCCCTGCCTCTGATTATATGCCTGAGAATTAGGGGCAATGTGATATAAAAACCAGACACAAGTAGACCTAATGCTATAGCGGAGTTAGCCTTTTTGAGGGTTTTGAATGATACACTCTGGGATTTTAAAAGTACAGAGATTATGTAGGACTTGTGTGTATCAAAAGCATGTCCCATGGGAAAGAGCCAGAGGACTGGTATATTGCACTTGTGAAGAAAGAGATGGTGCACTGTCCTCTTCTTTCCTCTTTTTGACCTAATACAGTACCTTAAAAATCCATATGCTCAGATGTTATAAGTCCAGTCTCTTGAATCCCTTTATAGATTAAACAATATACACTAAACAAATGGCATTTTATTTAATGTACTAGTGTGGATTTTTAATGTAAAAAGTCACAGCTAGAATTTAGATCATGAATGTCCTTCATAGATCCCTGTGTTAAAAACTACATCTCTAAAATTTCAAGAAATGATAGAACTGTGTGTGTGTGTGCATGTGTGTGTGTGATCATATGTGTGTGAAAACATGTGTTTCCCTGCTTGAGTACATATATAAAAGAGTGTTTGGATATATCACTCTCTACATTATTTCTTTGAGATAGATTCTCTCACTGAACCTGTTGCTGGGTTGGCAGATGCCAGCAACAGTTCCCAAAAATCTTTCTGTTTTCAACATCTACAACATTGAATTACAAATATGCATACAGCCACAAATAAATAGCTTTTTACTTGGGTGCTGATGATGCAAACTCACGTCTTCATGCTTGAGTAACAAGTATCATTACACAATGAAGCCATCTCCTGTGCACCAAAAACATTCTGGAATCTTTAAGAACTAGTGGAGTTAATGGAAGTAGGCTAGACCTCTTGGGACATGTCCTTGAAAGAAACAATAAGACCCCAGTCCCTCTATATATCTTCTGATTGCTTCTGAGGCTTCATAAATATGATCAACCTCCTCCATCACATATGACCAATAGAGTGTTCTATAAAGGTACAAGCATAAAACAGTAAAGAAAGCACCAGTAGACTGAAACATTGTAATTGACTTCTTATAAGTTGATTACCTCAAGTATTTTATCACAATAACAGAAAACTAACATATACTGACATGTTACTTAATTTTTTCCCTCTAAAATGAATTACAATTTGATTTTAATTTTCTATCAAGGCAATAAGTGATAAGGCATGATATATTTATACATACATTTGTTAGCCATTCATAGGATTTGACTATGTTTTTCAAGGAAACAAACTAATAACATTGAAAATCTGTATTCAAGTTTAGTATGAGTCATACATTGATCAAATAGTTGGAAGATGTTTCAAATTCCATTTTTTAAGTGTCCAGGGCTGGTGTAGGAGGTCCTTCTATTTGTTTGTTGCTTTCATTGGTTGAATAAAGAGACTGCCTTGGCCTTTTGATAGGGCAGCCCTTATGTGGGTGGAGTAGACAGAACAGAATGCTGGGAAGAAGGATAGTGTGGCAGAAACCATGTTTCTCCTGTCTGAGACTGAGGCTGGTTAGGAATCTTTCCCAGTAAGCCATGACCTCGTGATGACAAACAGATTATTAGAAATGGGTTAAATGAATATGTAAGAGTTAGCCAAAAAGAGGTTAGAACTAATGGGTCAGGCAGTGTTTTAAATGAATACAGTTTTTGTGTAATTATTTCAGGAGTTAAGCTAGCTGTGCGATCAGGAGCCAGGCGGTGGAACTGTGGCCTGCCCACTCCTCTCATTACTACAGATACATTAGTACAGATACTACAGGGCAGACACACAAAGGCATGCCATGTAAGTTTGCAGTGCCAATATTGTATTTATCTAAAGATACTGAAAGGTTGAAGACAAGCAAAGATATATCCTCTGGTGAAAACAGAATGAATGAAGTGAAAATCTTCTTCAGAAGCTGGATATTTTATAGAATGATATCTTCATCTATACTCTACTACTATGACAGAATATCTCAGGCTAAGTAATTCATGAATAAAGTAAGGTTATTCCCTAAAGTTCTAAAGGCTGGAAAGTTCTAGAGCATGGCTTCAGCATCTATGGAGAAGCCTTCTTATGGCACAACAGGGCAGATAGGTAAATTAAAACACAGGAAATGGAGGAAAGTTAGAATAAACATGATTCCATAATAAGTCCATTCCTGAGATAATGGTATTAAAACATTCTTAATCATCTCTTAAAGACATCTTGTCTTATCAATTAAAACAAGAGTGTCAAGGGGCCATTCAAATCAGACCAAGTGACAAAAACAAGAGATTGAAGCACATTCTTGAATTTTTAGCTGGGTCATTTCTGCCCCCTGCCCCTATTTCTCTAAAGAATTAGGATGGAATTAGTGACAGCCAAGTTAGTCCACATGAAGTTTGAAAAATCTAAAGAAAAAAAATTGTTGACATGGAATCAAATGCAGCATCCAGGTGACCTCAGTCTCTCAAACAGGCTGGGTGCTTGCAGCATATGGACATGCTGCCGCTTTAATACAGCCAGGCACTTGAGCTGCTGTCTGCAATGTGGACACAGCAGCTTCCCAGAGCTGGACAGTGAGGCACATTCAGCTCCTCCTGCTGCCTGTGGACCCTAGGGAGGTGGAACCAGCTGCCAGTGCACCATGTGCTGAACAAGCCAGGCAACTGTAACCTAGTAGTTTAAGATTTGGCTCATGTGGTCAGAGAAAGCTGCAGATGAACAGAAAGCCTATTCCAGGCACAGAAAATCTCTAAAAAAGGTACAATATGCTTTAAAAAATGCTTAGGTGCTAAATAAAGAAAATAAAATGGGTATTCAGAGTTGGTGTGGTATGCCCTTTTGTATATATGTTGCTTTTATTGGTCAGGAGAAAAGACTAAGCAAGGGAGGTTGAATTCAAGGATTTCCTTCTGAAAAGAAAAAAGGGAACTCTGGAAAGGATAGGCAAAAGGATAGATTATTAAATCTACTATTAGATAAAAGCAACTACTTTTCTCAAATAATTTACATTGGTATGGATTTTTGTATATTGATACAAACATAAGGTTATTTTTTATACTTCATATATGTTTCTCCTCTAGTTTAATGTATTGTACCTATGCAAATCATTTAAAAATACAATGTAAAGTTTTAGTCCTTAAAAGTTATTTAGGATAATAAAGAAATGCAGGTGAGTAGCTAGTCATCTATAACAATCAAGCTTATAGTCATGTTAGGTATATTTTCAAGGTTAAACAGAGACATATTTTAGATAAATAGATGGTCTTCAAATACTTCAGAGACCTACAGAATATGATATCTAAAATGTTTTAATAACATAAGGCTTTTCATGACAGTGAGACAGATCTGCTCCTGGCAGCACCAATTTACTTTAAAAATGGGGGGTGGAGACTTGTATGGCAAGAACTTTAAATCTCTGAAGAAAGAAATTGAAGAAGACACCAGAAAATGGAAAGACCTCCCATGCTCTTGGGTAGGCAGAATTAACATAGTAAAAATGGCAATCCTACCGAAAGCAATCTACAGATTCAATGCAATGCCGATCAAAATCCCAACAAAATTCTTCAAAGAGCTCGAAAGAACAATACTCAACTTCATTTGAAAAAGCAAAAAACCCAGGATAGCCAAAACAATCCTGGGCAACAAAAGAACATCTGGAGGCATCACAATCCCTGACTTCAAACTATACTACAGAGCTACAGTACTGAAAACAGCCTGTTACTGGCATAAGAACAGACAGGAGGACCAGTGGAACTGAATAGAAGACCCGGATATCAATCCACACATCTTCAAACACCTGATATTTGATAAAGAAGCAAAAAATATCAAATGGAAAAAGGAAAGCATATTCAACAAGTGGTGCTGGCATAACTGGATATCAACATGTAGACAAATGAAAGTAGACCCCTATCTATCACCATGCACAAAACTCAAGTCCAAATGGATCAAAGACCTCAACATAAAGCCAGCCACACTGAACCTTATAGAAGA
>PVIU01010475.1:0-69854 GCA_004026605.1 Ondatra zibethicus | reverse complement strand
TCAGTTATATTTTATACTGCATTACAGTATTAAACTATCTGATTGGTCATTTGTGAAATTGTTAATTTTCTAATGATAGCAAGATGTTTGGCATTTTCAAGATACATTATACATTCCTATTTAATTTAAAACAGGATTCCTCTTTGAGAAAAGTCAACTTACAAGGTGGTGAAGAACACACAGACAGAATCAAGAACTGACCATTAAGAATAAAGAAATATCTAATAGGAGGAGAAAGAGGAAAGAAGAAACTTTGAGCAGGGATCTCAAAGCCACAGGATAAATGCACATTTTCTTAGACATCAAGATACTAACTCCATGCTGAAACAAATGGATTAGTTAACAGCACACTATAAAACACCCAATAACTGAGGTGTGAACAAACGACTTTATGAAGGCAAGTGATTATTTAACTCTATAGTGAAGGGTAACCACAATATCAGAGTGCTTACTTGGTACCATGCTCATCATAAATCATTTCTTTTCATGGTAATCCAAGTAGGCAACTGTTATGAATGTGGTCATGCCCTAGATGAGGAAACTGAGGCAGTAACAGGTTAGGATACTCATTTATGGCCACACTGTTCCAGAGTCAGGACTTAGACACAGCAGAGAGCTCCGCAGCCTGTAATTCAGTCTCTGAGTGCAAAGACTCCATAACCAAGGTAGACTGTGAGCTATGATTAAGAGTTTGGGCAAGTTAGGAGAGGCAGGAAGGGAAACGGACAATATAAGCCCTAGTAAAGTCCGGCCATACCATGAGACATGGCTGATACTGAGTCCCCAAGGAAGTATCTCCAGAGACCTATTTTTAAACGGAATAAGCAATGTATTGCAGGCTACAGGACGCACTACCTGAGTTTTGCTCCTTTCTTGCTGTAGGGTTTCTTTCAAGTTCTTTCATGCATGTGCTGCTATTGTTGCCCAATTGGAACTGAAGCTTTTATAGGAACAGAAACATGTCTTTTGCAATCCTCACCACACACAGCCCAGGGCGCATAAAAAGTACTAAATATATGCTTGTCCAATTGAACTATAACACTAAAATTTCACTTTCACTACCTCTTACCTAAGGACACAGATGCAAAAACTAAAAATGTTACATAAGATGACATTTTAAACTTATTTAACAAACCCACAACCATTATCTGGTGGGAAATAGAGAGACAAGGGAAGCTTGGGAACAGGGTACTTACGTCCCTGAAAGATTAAAAGCAGCAAATTCGCAAAAGAACATATGAATTAGCTGCTTTGAAAATGAATTAAATCAATGGACCCATTTTGCTTTCTGACACCATAATGCGGAAAATTCTGAGTTTGTAATTACAAACATCTGTGCTATGCATGATGCACGAATAAGCTTACAAATAAGGGACTGCTTCAAGTTACGTTCTACAATAAAGGAATGGAATTAGGGCAGGGTCAACTTTAACCTAAGCTTCTTATTTTGTTTCTCCTCCAGTTTTACTAGAAGCATTCGCCTTGTCCCATTCTTGACTATTTTTCCACGACATACAAAAGCAACCTAGGCAATTCCACACAGTGACAAAAAGCAAAGGGACAGCCTGTAAACGAGTGGTTCCACACAAGAATGATCATGCTTAGTGACACTAAATAAAGTCAGTAAAATAAATGTTATTAGTAGGATGCTCCTGGCATTTTAAAGGCAAACAAGTAAAATAAATTGACAACTTGTGATACCAAGTAAAAATGGAGCCATTCTTGGAGAATCTGAACATAAGGCAGGGAACAGTGGACTGGGAAAACAACAGTATCATTATTATTGATTTCTGAAGAATTTCTAACCTAAAATTAGCTCAAAACCAGACCCAAGCTGGTATAATGGTGCAGTCTATAACCCCAGCACATGGGAGGCAGAGGGGGGAAAACCTGTTTCCAGGTCAGTGAGGGCTACAGAGAGAGTTCAAAAGTGAATCCTAGTCTCAAACCAAATTAACCGAAAATAGAAATTGAAGGGAAGAGGAGGAGAGGAGGCAGAGAGGGAGGGGGAGGAATAAAATAAAGGAGGAGAACTTGACTAGCTCTGAAGAGTTGGTGGGTGTGGCGGCGCATGTCTGTAATTCCAGCACTGGGAGGGCCAGGAGCTCAAAGTAAGGGTGGGCTAAATGCATAACAAGACCCTGTTAAAGAAGAAAAACAGTCAGGAACAAATAGCTTAATGGTAGGTAACTTGGCCTAGTATGTACAGGAAAAGAGAAAGAACCCATTTGAAGATCTTTAGCCACAAAAGCATTTTCTCCTAAATGACCTTCTAGCATTTTCATTTCCTTATTATGATTCAAAATATCTACCTTAAAAAAAATCTTCCTAAGGGGTTGGAGAGATGGCTCAGTGGGTAAGAGCACTCGCTGCTCTTCCAAAGGTCCTGAGTTCAATTCCCAGCACCCACATGGCAGCTCACAACTGTCTGATGTCTTTTTCTGGTGCGTAGATGTACATCCAGATAAAGTACCCATATACATAAAATATATGAACAAATAAAATTTAAAAGAAAAATCTTCTTAAAAAATTATATAACTTGGCAGTGTTCCATCAAAATAAAGGAGGGGTGGCAAATGAATCCTAAAACCAGAAAAACCTAACTCAATCATTGAAACTTTTCAAAGTAAAGCATGTTGGAACAAGGCTGCCAAATGTTTCCATGTTGGTGCTCCCATGAATTTTAAAGACCAAGTTTCCATGGATTGATGCTAATGGCAAATTAACTATTGTTGGTTGTTTTAACTCTTTACTCTTTTGAGCCTGCCACCCAGCTCCTAAATATATCACATGGAGGCTATTCTTACTTATAAATGCCCAGCTTTAGCTTGGCTTGTTTCTAGACAGCTTCTCCTAACTTAAATTATTCTGTCTATCTTTTGCTTCTGGGCTTTTATCTTTCTCTATTTCTGTATACCTCTGTTCAATTCTTACTCCGTGGCTTGCTGTATAGTTGAGTGGCTGGCCCCTGACGTCCTCCTCTCCTCCTTTTCTTGCTCCTCAATCTTTGTTTTTTGGTTTGCTTTTTTTTTTTTTTTTTTTTTTTGAGACAGGGTTTCTCTGTGTAGCTTTGGAGCCTGTCCTAGAACTCACTCTGTATACCAGAATGGCCTCAAATTCACAGAAGATCAGCCTGCCTCTGCCTCCCAAGTGCTGGGATTAAAGGCAATACCACTCAGCGAGTTCTTTCTTTCTTTCTTTCTTTCTTTCTTTCTTTCTTTCTTTCTTTATTTATTTATTTATTTATTTTGGTTTTTCAAGATAGAGTTTCCCCGTGTAACAGTCCTAACTATACTGGAACTAGATATTGTAGACCAGGGTGGCCTTGAACTCAGAGATCCACCTGCCTCTTCCTTCCAAGTGCTGGGAATAAAGACAATGTGCCACCACCATCCACTCCTCTATCTTTTTCTCTCTTTCCCCCCTTCTATTTATTCTCTCTGCCTGCCAGCCCCACCCAGCCCCACCTATCCTTTCTCCTGCCTTGCTACTGGTCATTCAGCTCTTTATTAGGCCAATCAGGTGTTTCGGACAGGCAAAGTAACACAGCTTCAGAGTTAAACAAAAGCAGCATAAAAGAATGCAACACATCTTTACATCATTAAACAAATGTTCCACAGCATAAACAAATGTAACACATCTTAAAATAATATTCCATGACAATTAATGTACTTTACCAAACATCCCTTGAGTGACTACTGAATATACTCTACCAGGTCCACTATAGAGTGAGGTGGGGGAAGGAAGATTAATAGGGTAAAAGGATAACAGAGTTGAGACACGCGTATCTAGTGTCCTAGAATATTCTAGTTCAAGAGACAAACAGGTACAAATACCATCAGCAAAGGCTATAGTCTCGGCTGGGGATAAGCAGAGGGTGTGGGGAAATTCAAGGAACAAAGCACAACAAATGTCGTCCAGGCTGGCTCTGATCTCGATTTTCCTGCATGAGCCTTCCCAGAGCTTGATTACGGGCCTGCGGCACCATGCTAGTGACACCACGCCAGGTAAGAAAAGAATGGTGGCCTCCAATACTGGGGACTGTATTCTGCTTCACACTCTGTTAAGAACTGTGTTTGAACAGCTTGGGCAAGACTCTTGCTCCCTGTGAACTTTAATTCCTTCAGCAGTAAAATCTCAGGGCTCCTTAGAGATCTTGAAGCGTCTCTTCTATAGCTCTACTGGAAATGCTTGCTATGCTCCTTTAAGCACTGGCATCATTTATAATTCCACTTAAAAGATGTAAAAACTGTCCTTATTTATGCATATGACTTTTAATACAACTATTAAGCCATAACAAATTGATAAAGTAGTAAGAATCACATCAGTGAAATCAAGTCAACTTGGGGCAGTCTGCAGAGTCAGTACTGTTCATAAACTGAGCCTGGATCACTGTGCAGTCAGCTCCATTTCAGCTCCAGAGTGCTGGACAAGGGCACAGGGGGACCTGACTTTTCTCCCACCTTCTCCTCTGCGGACCACGGAGAAATCTCAAAAGAAGCTATGGTGCTATGTCAAAGACATGGTTTATTAATTTTATCACATGTTTATAAACACATGTGTAGACTTCAGTACTGAAATGCCACATCAGAATGCAGTCTTAGGAATCTTGAACTTGAATAAGCTTAGGTTATTTTCTTTCAGCTTTCACTGAAATAAAAATAAAGGATTTTTTTTATCTCACTTTTTTTTTGTACTTTTCTATATTTCATTCTCTATAATAAATGTATTTTTTCCAACTGACTGTCTCAATGACAGTGTCATTAAGATACAATTCTCATTACACAGCTCACCCCCCCTGAAATGGGGTAACTATAACAATCCATTCTAGAACATTTTCATCTCACTTCACATCCAGCTAGTGGTCACTTCCTACTCCCTCGTGTCCCCCACAGCCTTCTGTACCCACTCAAACCTTACTAATCTCCACAGCAAGGCAAAAGGGCAGACACGGGTTCAAGGGCAATCCGAGCTACAGTGTGAGATCCTGCCTAAAAAAACAAACAAAACTCCACTAATCTGCCTGTCCCCATAGATTTACCTATTCCAGACATTTCGTATAAATGAAATCAGAACAGGTGTAGTAATGCGTGTCCTTAATCCTCGCACTTGGAAGGCAGAGGCAGGTGGATCTTGGTGAGTTCAAGACCAGCCTGGTCTACATAGGGAGCTCCATGACAGCCAGGGCTATATAAAAGAGCCTTGTCTCAAAACACCAAAAATAAATAAATAAATAAATAAGTGGACTCATGGAATACATAGTCTTTTGTGATTGGCTATTTTCACTTATTACAGTGCTGCCAAGGTATAAAGTATGTTGTGTCATACTTTATTTATGCATGTAACTCCTGATATAACTATTATACCATAGCAATCAGAATATGAACACACCATTTCCTTTTATTCCCAATATTTCACTGTAAAGACACAACCACACTTTATGTATCCTTCTATCAACTGATTAAACATCCTGGTTGTTTCTTAGAGTATGGTGAGTAATATAGAGAGAGAGACAATGAGCTGTCAGGGGAACTGGACACACATCGGCTTGGCTAGATGGAAAACTATAGGAAGACCAGGCTTGCCTCTCAATGCATGTTCCTTTCCTTCTACTCCAGTCCAGGCCCCCTGGGAGAACTGAAGAACACATCACTCAACATACTCCCTACGCCTGTTCACAACCTCTTGGACCCCATCTTTCTATTTCTTACTAATTCTGTAAACCCTCTTTCCAATTAATAAGCAGTTCATCTACCTCTCAAACCCTAAAGCACTCATCATCATCATCAATATCATCTACACGTCTGTGTGTGGTTATGTGCACGTGAGTGCAGGTGCCCACAGAGGCCAGAGGCATGGGCTCTTCTGACTGAGTTGTGAACTGCAAATGTGAGCTGTCTGATGTGGGTGCTAGGAACCAAACTTGGGTCCTCTGCAAGAGCAATACATACTTTTAACCTCTGAGCCCTGAGATTAAAGGCATGTATCACCACGCCTGGCTTGGCAGCCTGTGCTCTGAACTGCTGAACCTCTTCTAGGCCATCAGAGCCTATTTTAAAGAATCACAATATAATTGTCATAACCTACAGAACTGGGAAATTCTACAGTGCCAGTTCTCAGAGACCTCCAGGGTAGAGGTGAATTGATCACAGAAACAAACACAACTGAATTGTTTCAGAACTTTCCCCTCTGTTTTCAGGAGTCAAAAATGAAAAGGTAGCATTTAAGGATCAGTGTGGTGATGGCTCAGCAGATGAAAACACAAGGCACAAGCCTGATCCTGAGTTCCACCCCAGAACCCACATAAAGGTAAAAAAGGACAGAAAGGACTTTAAAAATTTGTCCTCTGACCTTAACTTCATATGCACACCATGGTACTGCTCCTACACACACACACACACACACACACACACACGCAAAGGAGCATCTAGTTTTTGCTAAACTGTCATGCAGGAGACAGAAGCAAGAGGCCAGCCTGCCTAAATAGTGAGTTCCAGGCCAGTCAGGCAACATAGTGAGACATAGTCTATAATAATAACAATCCGCTAAAAGAAATTGAATTCTATATACTACTTATTGTGTTATAAATTATAATAACACAAAAGGTTTCATATGCATTTCCTTTCTTTAAAAAAATAAGTTAAACTGAGCGTGGTGATGCACGTCTTTAATCCCAGCATTTGGGAGGCACAGTCGGGTGGATTTCTGTGAGTTCAAGGCCAGCGTGGTCTACAAAGCAAATTGCAGGACAGCTATGGCTGACTTGAAAAACAAAACAACAACAGAAGTTACCTCAAATTTATATAAAAATCATTAATTGTTTTAAGAGAAACAAATTACTTTTAAAAAATGACTCGTGTGTGTGTGTGAGTGTGTGTGTGTGTGTGAGAGTGAGTATGTGTGTATGCACAAGTACCACACATGGTGGTCAGAAGACAACCTTGGGAATCAATTTGCTCCTTCCACATTGGTCCCCAGGATGGAACTCAGGTCTTCATGCTTGGTGGCAAGCCTCTTCACCTGTCGAGCCTTGTCACTGGCCCATGTCTATATCTGAGGGACTTGATTTCTCACCAAATGTTCTGGTAGAGACTTACACCAAGTGCTCTGTGTTGTGTCTGCACCATGATCCCACTGTACTTAGTGACAGTCTGCTTACCTACAGCACCAACGCCAGCCATCAAGTTCACCAGGCCCAGAATCTCTCATGAGCCTAAGCATTTCGAAGTTATTCACCAAAGTGGCGAATTTTGTTATATATGTATAGCATAATATGTTCTCTTGCATGAATTAGGGTTACTTAAAATTCATTTCTTTAATTCATCCAGGGTAAAGTATAATACTTCATCTGGCAAACACAATTTTAGCTGTATTAGAAATCCTAAGTGGAGAGCTCGTCAGCTTATGTCCTAGTCTTCCAAATAAGGAGCAGAAACTTTGTACAGCATCCAGGATAATTCTACTTTTAATTAAAGGCTCCCAGCATCTCACATATCCCTTTCAGTCTCTCCCGCATACCTGAGGCAGATTAATCTTCAGAAAACACTACCTTTCTGTCTCACACAATAAAAACAGTGGCTCCACATACTCGTGGAACAAACAATTCTTCATGTCTCAAAAATCCATAATGACATGTTACTGTCTGCTGCTCAGTTTAGTTCATGTCATCCCACCTTCTATTTTTACTGAGCATCAAAACATTCTCTTGTACACACTCAAATAAATCTCAGTATCTGCAACATTCCACTACCAATAGCTCTGTATCTCTGATAGCCGGTCCACACACTGCTAAGGAAAATGGCAACTGTATGAACCAGCAGAGCATCGACCCAGCTTCAGCTGCATCCCCAGTGTTGGTTAGATATGCTTTCTAATACAGCAGTCAGAGCCAAAGACCACGGCAGAGCTGCTCTGAACCTTCACCTCCAGGCCTGCATACCCCTGCTCACAGTTAGCCTCAACTGAACCACAACAGAAACTACGGAAAGCTACTCGGCAACCAGTACTTTCCTCTCATCTCAGAGGAATGCCTCCACATCTGCTATTCTAGAATAATCTTTCTGCCTGTATCCGCTTTTGCACCTCCTTTATTTCATTACAGAACATGCCTGTAAGCAAACCTAGTTCCAACTCCATTCTGCACACTGGGAAGCTCTTGAATATAAATCCTTTACCCTAATCCTACACCAATGAATAACTGAACTTTCCGTGAAAACTCATCCACAGGAATGACTCTTGACTATAAAACACACAGAAGACAAAAACTGATGTTTAAAACAAACTTCTTAAGGCATAAAGGATACAAGACAGTCAGGCATGGTGGAGTTCCCTTTAATCCAGCACTTAGGAGGCCAGAGACAGGCCAGCCTGGTCTATGTAACTGGTTCCAGGCCAGCCAGGGTTACACAGTAAACCCTGTCTCAAAACAAACAAAACAAAACAACAACAAAAGGCTCATGTAATGCACTTTAAAAAAAAAAACAAAACGAGTTATCTCAAATACTGTATTTGGATAGGAGCTTTGGGAGAAAAATTGTAAGACAGGTTATCCTGAGCTACACATTCTAAGAAAAGGGAAAACCAATAACAAAAATGTTACTGGAGAACACTTCCCAGTGTCCTTTCTTTTTCAAGGACTGCTGGAAGATGACACCTTTTCATTTTCCCTTCAAAAAGATGTGTAGTTGGCATAGGTGGGCTAGAAATGTCCTCATGTCCCCTGGAGTGTGTCCCTCTTCCTGACGAATTCATTACACTAGCAATACAGACGGAAGACATCGACAGATCCTGGCTGCTAAATAAACTTTTTTTTAACTTTCTTACATAAGAAAAGTTGTTATTTTCTAATACTCAGGTTTTCCCTGCATTAAAATTCAATTACCTTTTTTCTCCTTGGAGAATTACTTTTTTATAATTGAGAAGAGGAACAAGGTAAATACGGTTTTAAGGTTTACACACGCCAGAGTGGTCATGGCAGGCACAACAGGGACCAGTCAGGAGAGAGACCGTGCTACAGTGGGCTTGAGACTCTCTTTTCAAGATCTGGTCTCACACACTCCTAAAGCCAAGGCCCACTGGGAACTTCCCAGCAAGGCTTTCCTAGCACTGAGCCTTATGGGAAGCACTGTGCATGCATGGCAGAGCCCTGGGTTCGAAAGGTTGCTGCTTCCGCCTAGATGAGGGCTCCTGAAGCAGGACTTTGGCTCTGTACCTAGGCGAACCTTTGGAGGCTGTCAGTGACCATGAACCTTGCATAAAAGCAAAGCTCTCCACAGCCTGGCTGGGGCTGTTAAGAATCAAAATAAACAAACTCCTGTCAGCCAAGAGGGAACCTGGAGGAACAGTAACCGGCCTTATGAAGTAAATGTTTCTTTAGCTTAGAGGTTACTCTGTAATAGATTGTACTTGCTAAGAAAAGATGGGCTTCCATGACTAATTAAATGCCCTGAAACTGGGGTTCACATGCAATACTAAGAAGAAAAACCTCCCATCCTCTTCTGATCCAAACATTTGGTATATGACTAAACTAGGGAAGACGCATGACATCGTTTCTATTTTGGACAGTGTTTACCTAATGTTTTAGGTATATCTCCGACACAGTAAAAAAACAAAAAACCCCACAACAAACCTAAAAATAGTTGGAGCAAAACATCTAGGACACTAGGGATATAGCTCAGTGGTAGAGCTCTTGCCTACACTATATAAGTTCCTGGGTTGGGCCAGTGAGAAGTTCAGGGGGTAAAGGCACCTGTCACCAACCCTGACAACCTGAGTTCAAGCCCCTGGAACCACATGGCCCAGAAAGAACCAGAAACAAAGAACCAACTCTCACGAGTTGTCCTTTGACGTCCATATGTGTCTGTGTTGCACGTATTTTCCCTGGCCCGCATAATTGCGCACATGTACACAAATAAATGCAATTTTAAAGTGTTTTTTTTTTAAATTCCTGTATTCAATTCCCAGCACTCAAAACAAAACAAAACAAACTACTCACTACATGGCATAAAAGGATGCTGCCAACTTGAGACAATTTTCCTGCTTCATCCTCCCAAATTCTAGGTTACAGGCTTTAAGAACAAGCCGTCACTTCCTCCTTTTACCTAAGTTGAGTATGCAAGGAATAATGTGGATTACTTTCTCGAATCCTTAGAAGTTATGGACTTTATACTTGGATTAAATAAACCTTTTCTATATTCGATGAGTGTGTGTAGGGGAACAAACCCTAAAATCTTCGCACAATCATAAGGTAAAAATTAATTACATTAAGCTTTAGTGAATAAAACCCGTTTTTAAAAAGTAAGTCCTCACTGAAAAATCTTTAACAATGACCTTTGGTTCGCCCCGTAATCCTATTAAATTTACAGTAATAAGAACTGTACCTGCAAAAGACAGAGACTGAGTAAGGAAGGACTAGAAACAAGAGCCAAACTGCCTTAAAGTATAGGATATTTAAAAGTTCTCAAACACCCAGGAAAACATATACCCAATACTCTTAAATACCCAGGAAAACAATGTTCTGTTGAATCACAAGGTGCACATTTTTATTTCACTTTGTTTTTGAGACAGGTTCTCTCTGTGTAGCTGGCCTTGAACTAAGCGAGATCTTAGAGAGCGCCTGCCTCTGCCTCCCGAGTGCTGGGAGTAAAGGCGTGCACCACCACCGCCCCGCAAGGTACATATATTTTAAGGGAATCATTAACTTCAAAATCTACAAGTAACTGAAGAGGTTATTATGCTTTCATTCAAATTAGAATGCCACCACCTAATAATGCTGAGTGTTCAAAACACAGCTAAATATAAAAAAAGATATAGTGATCTCTCAGGTGGTAGTTTTCCAGGGAGAACAATGTAGATATTCTCATAAAAAAATAACTTACTTAGAGGAGGCTAGTCTTGGACTCACAGAAATCCACTACCTCTGCCTTTTCTTAAGAGCAGGCATTAAAGCGTGTATCACCTTAGGGACTATGATGTTAATTCTTACAATCATAGGTACTGTCAAAATGCCAATACCCAAATGTCAATTAAGGTTGCTAATTTGCTACTGTTTCAGAATTCTTACTAGACAGTGCAATAGAGAAAGTGCAGATTTGTCATTATTTTGATAGATACACACTATCTTTCCATTCCAAATGGCCAGTGATGACAAAAAACAGGAAGTCCTAAGACAGCCTGGTGCAGTGGGGCCGCGAGACAAGGTCTCTACCTCCAAATATGGCAATTTCAAAATCATGCCTACAACACTCACAGAAATCTTCAACTACCATAAAACTTAAGAACTTTGAAATGTACTATATTTTTAAAAAAATACTCCCATTGTTTAAAAAATAAGTGTCCCTTGTTGAAAGTGTATCTGTTTTCCCCATGGGGATGATCACAAGGGAAAGTCAGTATCAATGCAAACTTAAAGGCTCAATGGAAGAGAAAGCAGCATAACAGTTTAAAGACATCGGACCTTCTCAGGCAGAACATCTCTTTTTGGAAGCTCTTCAAGCATTAAAAGGGCTTTTTAAAGACACTGAAAAATTGCCAGACTATCAGTTTTCTTCCTCAAATAACTAAAATAAATTTACTAGGGCTAACTTGCAGGAAACAATGTGTTCTAATTTTTCTTTTTTTTCAGAGGGGATGCTGACACCCCTCCCAGTCCCCTGTGCTTGTGTTTGTGAGCCCCTTTCTCAGCCTCTGCCATAGCTGGGACTACTGGAATATACAACTTCATCCAGCTTGGTTTTCTTTAAGAAAAAAAAATATTTTTTGTTTTTAATTTTCTTCTTTTAGATTTTTGGTTAGGTTTTAGAGACAGGTTCTCCTTATGTTGCCTAATTTGCTTAGGCAGACTTCCAACTCACCATCCTCCTGCCTTAAAAAAACAAGCTTTATTACATTGTATATTTTAGCTATATAGCATGCTTGTATAAGATACATGTGTATTACATAAGATACATGGTATTAAAGTGGTTATTAGAATGAAACAAATAAACACAATCATCATGTCAGTATCCCCCATGCACCCAGGCATGGCTACAATGTACTCACTCAGCACAAGGTTTACACTATTCCTCACTGCCACTCTTATGCTGTGCACTAGCTCAGTCTACCTGGTCGCTGCAGATTCGATACTTTGTATCCTTTTGCCTAGATCAATTTTCTCTTTGTGGTCCTATATAGTGTTCTTTTTTTTTTTATCAAACCAACAGCCACTAATAGACATCAATTTCTATTTTCAAATGCAAATAAAAACACTACCAGAATGTATGCACTCTTTCACACTTTCACACACACACAAAAAGTCTCTCCACTTTTTCCAATTCTGTATTTTCTCCTGTAAACATTCCACAGGCTGCCTTACAGTGAGCCGGTCTATAAAGACTGGATTTTAGATAGAAAGTCTGTTTATTAATCAGGAAAGCAGATTTTTTTTCTTTTTGGTTTTTCGAGACAGGGTTTCTCTGTGTAGCCTTGGTTGTCCTGGAATTCACTCTGTAGACCAGGCTAGACTCAAGCTCACAGAGATCTGCCTGCCTCTGCCTCCTAAATGCTGGGATTAAAGACGTGTGCCACCACCGTCTTGCTCATTTGTTTCTTGCATTAAGTTATAAGGAGTCTTAATTAGGAAATGTATTGGAACATGGGTGTCAAGACAGGACCAAAACAGGATCCCCACAGAGGTCAGCTCTAAGCCTGGTGACTTCAGCTCACCACGGATGGTTTCATTTGAATTAGCACACCTGCTGCAAAGCAGCTCCTGGTAGGTACCTAGATGATGCACCAGCAGCTTTCTATAAAGCCATATTTCCCTTTAACAAACATAAACTCTCATTCCCCCAGTTTTAAAGCCAAAACACCATACCCTCTTCCTTTCTAAATTTTGCCTGAAAAATTACCTTGCCCTTGATAAGAAACACCAGGCTACAGAGAACCACATCTCCCAAACCATTAGCTATACTTGAAAGCGGTCCAGAAAATAACACAACAAACAGCAGGTACCCTACCTGTTTTGCGACAAAGGTCAAGCGTCTCATAGGGCCCCAAGTTCTCCCTACTCAATGCCAAGAGACTTAGTAGACAAAGACTCATACAGCCCTGACACACTGTTGACATATGGATAGAAAGAACTGTCACAACGACACCCCAGGAAATGACTGAGCACTCTATTCATCTGAGGATACTCCCCAAACAAGTCCTGGATACCAGGAGTCACTAGAGAAGCAAGAGTTCAGGGTCAGCAAAGAACAGGAAGTGACTTCTTAGAACCCTTCTCCTGCATAGAACCTTCTCAATTTAAGAATGGAAGCACTTAGAAAAAAAGAGAACAAGTAAATAAATAAGTAAGTAAGAAAGGACCTTGTTATGTATCCTGAGAGACTCAGACTCCCAGGGTAGAAAGGCATTTTAAGCAGCAAACACCAAACTTATGGCTACGTGCCAGCCAAATGAGGGAGGGCAGTATCGGCTCCAGGTGACTCTTGGACATTTGCACCGGGGTCAGTCTCAATAAAGACTGGCTGTAAGTGTGAACCACATCAGAACTGCAGATCTAGCAGGGAGTCTTGGCAGCTATGACACGCAGAAGACTAAAGCCACTAAAGCTATTCCACCTGGTAAACGGGACTGCTAGAAATGTTTTAAAATTATCTCCCATTTCTTTTGAATGGTGCAGCTCCAGCCTTGATTCCGACACAAACCAGAACTGTCATTCAGTATTTCCCAATTTCAGTTCTCATTTAAAAGTTCCAAGCCAAAATAAAACAAACAAACAAACAAAACCCAGTAGTTTCCTTTCTCAAACAATTTGATTATGATAACTTAATAAGAAAAACAATTTAAAGACAGCCACAAAGTAACCAGAAAGCACTATTAGAAAGAAAAATTACTTCAAGGGGGCAAAAATAGCACAGGATACAAAACCTGTCAAGAATGTGACTACAAATTCCTTAGCTAAGTTTGTCTAAAAATGTAAGTATAAATGCTGAGTATAAGATTCATTTTAAGCCAGGTGATGGTGATGAGCGGCTTTAATCTCAGTACTCACAGGCAGATCTCTGAGTTTGAGGTCAGGCTGCTCAGGACAGCCAGGGATACACAGAGAAGCCCTGCCTCAAACCCCCAACCCCCAAAAAAGTCATTTTAAAAGTGAAATGACTGTTTCGTTTTTAGTATCTGGGGCCCCAGGGATGGGGCTGGTTTCTGTATTACTGAAGTACTTGCAAACACAAACAAGTAAACCATTAACACTATGAAAATGGAAACAACTGAGCACGCGACACATGCCAGGCAGGAGGATGATGAATTTAAGACCGGCTTAAACTATAGTCAATCTTTCAAAAACCCAAGGGCGAGGGTTTAATCAGCAAAGTATTTGCAAGCATGAAAACCTGTATCTTGACCCCCAAAGATACAAATCTATAATCCCAGTGTTTAGGGGATGGAGGAGGGTAGATCGTTGGAGCTCTCTGCCCAGCCAGCCTAACAGAGGCTCTTAGGGATAGAGGTTCGGGGACAGAACATGTCTCAGGAAAGTAAAGTGGACAGTGACTGAAGAAGTCATCTGACATCACACACACAGGACACACACGCACATGGACACACAGACATGTATACCACATACACAAACAAAAACAAGGTACTAGGGAGGTAGCTTGGGGGCAGATCATTTACCCAGCTTGTGCAAGGCCCAGGGTTTGGCCCCTCACAAAGAAGGGGAAAAGAGGAAAAGATAAATAAAAATAACTTCTCTTCCATCAACTGCTCAAAAGCAAAATAAACACTGCCCTACATTCTCTAGGACTGATTAGGCTGTGGTCCAAAATTATGAGATTTTCAAAAATGTACTTTTCCCACAGTGTTAAGTGTATTTACCTTTTGTGGTGTCAGGTATGGCATTCAGGGCCTAAAGCATGCTAAGCAATTGATCTATCACTGAGCTACACTATATATCCTTGCTGTAAGAGGCTTATTTTAAATGCGGAAAAACTCAAGGATAAACTTGGCAAGTGAATTTGTCCTTACTCTCATATTAAAAAAAAAATCATTTTCATGGGGCTGGAGAGCTGGCTCAGAGGTTAAGAACACTGACTGTTCTTCCAGAGGTCCTGAGTTCAATTCCCAGTAACTATAGTGTGGCTCACAACCATCTATAATGAGATTTGGTGCCCTCTTCTGGCCTGCAGGCAGAACACTGTATACATAATAAATAAATAGACCTTTAAAAATCATTTTGCTATATTTAATTGTTAAAATATTGCTTTGGGAGGGTTAAATCTAGACTTCTGAGTTTATGAAAATGCTCATTTGTGGGGGTGGTCATCTTTCTTTTTCTCCTTTCCTGAGATATGGTTTGATTGTATCCTAAGCTAACTTTGAAATCAGAACGCATCTCAGGTGATCCTCAAACTCGTGGAGCCTCAGCCCCCTTAATGCTAGGATCAGAAACTTTCACCACCATGCCTGGCTATATTACACAAACAAACAAACTTAACAAAATTAACATCAATGAATGAATCCACGGGATTTCCACTACAGTTAATAGCTCCTTACAGTGTACTAACGTATTCAAAAAGGCCATCTTCAGGTGTCAATTCTTTATGTCCTTGAGTTTCATCAGCTAAGGATAATCTTCGGGCAACTTGGCAGGTGACACATTCCTCAAAAACTCTTTCCTTGAGCATTTAAATGCCAAGCTCAATTATGTTGCCAGCAGAGTAAGCAGAAAGGATTGTACATATTTTAAACTAGGGAGTTGATTGGCCGCAGCTTCCTGCCTTGATGGAAAGAATAATGGATAAAGCTCTGAGTCCGATCCCCCAAACATTGAAATCACTCTCAAAGAATCGGATCTTCTAACACTGCCCCCAAAGACTGCCAAAATTCCCATTAGAGCATCCTATTTTTAGTCTTTGCAATCGGCCTTTTAAATTGCATTCTACAGTACAATGTGCTTAACTAAGTTTACACAGACGAATAAAGACCCTTCCCTAAGGCTTTAATCCTTTGAAACACAGGACAAAATTTTAAGCTTTCGAATCTTATTTTTTGTTCAGCCTTAAATTTAAGTCTTGCAAACATGCATATTAAAAAGAAAAGGTAAATCTTGGCCCAGAGGCAGGACAAGAAGGGAGACAACTAGGCGGTTCCTGGCGACCGAAGAGGTGGCGGTGGAGGGGAAACAAGGTATGGGGGCATTTAAAACCACCCGGAGGAAAGCGAGCACAGGCGCCGGCCACCGAGCTGGGAGACACAGACGCGGAGTAGAAGCCGCAGGATCCCCGGGGAGGCGAGCGCGCGCGGAGAAATTGGCGCGACGCGCGACAACAGCATACCCGCAGAAAAGCGGGGGAAACGGGAGAGCTAAGAGGGGGCGGATGCGAAGGGACCCATTGCAACTCCCGGGAGGACAGCGCCCGGGGAGGAACGAGCGACTGTCCCCAGCTCCGCGGCCACCGCGAGCCGGCCGATCCCCTGCAACCCGGCTGCTCGTCTCACCTGGGCATCCGAGGCAACGCAAGGACTACCGCCGGGAGCCGGGTCTGTTTCCAGCCCCGCTGGCTGACATGGCGGCCGACGAGCTGTCACACAGCTGGCTCTGGTCTCCCGCGGATCTGGAGTATCGGACACCTCCAGCCTTCCCGCCCCGCCTCCCCCCGCGCGCCCCTCCCGGCTGGCGGCCGGACCGAGGAGCATAGAGTGCGAGAAGCTAGAGAGGCAGCGCCGAGTGCGGGCGACCATAGAGTTCCAACTCGGACACACCCGGATAGTCCACTCACAGGCGTCTGGAGGCGGAGCCTGGGCGGAAGCGGAAGCGAGTGAAGAAAGAGCTGAGGCTCCGGCGTCCGCATGCGCCGTGTGTAGTGTTTTCTTCCGCCCGGCCTGGTCTGGCGGTGTGTTGTTGCACGTGGGATGGCGTGCTCCTTGTTCTTCGCAGAAGCTGCCCTAACTGGTGGTTGTGGTAGACGATAGAGGAGGATGTGGGGCGCGGCGATGGGGCTGCCTCCGCGTCTGGCGCTGTCAGTGTTGGCTGGTCCCTGTCGCTCTTGCATTCTGGGGTCTGGAGCTGCGACGCGGAAGGACTGGCAAGCGAGGAACCGTCGTGACTTCTCTGACTTCTACCTACAGCCGTTGTTTGATCCTGATTTAGAGGAGTCACCTTTTTATGCATCCAAGGGTCGATCCGAGCCTACGCGTTACGTAGCATGTAAGAAATTGGCCAGGAACCTGGTACGAAACCTGCTGGGGTTCCAAAAACCATCCCGTCAACTTATACTAGAGTGCAATCCAGGTGAGATGAGCAGAGGTTTGCTCTTAACCTTTACATCCCTAATTTTCTAAGTTATGTATATTTATTGTGTTTTAGTTCAGAAAACAACATAGCGAGAGTCACTTATCTCCTTACACCATTGTGGGTCTCCATGATTGAAATGAGGCTGTCAGGCTAGACACCAAGTGCTCTTGCCCTCTGAGCGTTCTCATTGGCCCTGAATTGTATTTTTTCTATTTTAAGCACAACTTCTTACAGAAAGTCGGTTCCGTTTAGACTAGACAGTAGTTTTTATGACGAAACATGCAGAAGTAAGCCGCAATCTCATATACTGGTTTTTCTTCAAAGGAATAGTGGGATTTTTGAGGAGTGTTAAATTTTGCTGTCACTGACATCCTGCAGTGCTCTCCTACTTACCTGTTGGAATGTTGTGCCTAATCATCTTTTTACATGTGTAAAAAGAATCATATTTGGGAGTGTTGTGAGATTTAAAACTTGTGTAAAACCCTGCTTTGAAAGAGACTGTGGCCAGGCGTGGTGACACAAACCCTTAATCCCTGCAGAGGCAAGCTGATCTCTGAGTTCAAGTCCAGCCTGATCTGCATAGCTAGTTCCAGGACAGTCAGGGCTACATTGAGAGAGACCATATCTCAAAAAACAAAATAAAACAAAACTAAACAAAACAACAACAACAAAAAAAAACAAGGCAAAATAATAAGATGGGTTGGTGGTGCACACCTTTAATCCCAGCACTAGGTTGGCAGTGCCAGGCCCATCTCTGTGAGTTTGACTATGTGAGAGAGACTATGTATGTTGTTTATTTTGCAAATAAAGCTTTTCTGCTAATATTCCAGGTCCTGGAGTCCTGACTGAGGCATTACTTAGAGCTGGTGCCAGAGTGGTTGCCTTTGAAAGTGAAAAGTCTTTTATTCCACATTTAAAGGTATATTTTCTAAATGTAGTTCCTAAAGTAATTTGTTGTTCCCTCCACTAACTATGAGTGGATTAAAGAAATGAAATTAAGCACATAGTTTCTTCTTACGGACTGTTAGGGACCATGTCTGGTATCTCCAAAGACTAGGACCCATTGTGTCTTCAAGCGCTTGTTGAGTAACTAAGAGCTTTGGTGTTCTAGGATTTGTTTTCTAGTTCCTTTTGGGACCCAGAAAATGATACATCACAGTTTGACACATTGACATGCTGAGTATTTTGAAATAAAAGACAGTTGGAAGCCCACAGGTGTAGCCTCAGAAAGAAGGTATCTCTACCTCCCTATTTCTTTACTTATTTCTTTCCCCTTCAAATCAAGCCGTAGAGACCAGAACTCCTATTCCCAAAGACAGTCCTGGAAACTAGGACCCCCTCCCGGCTAAGCAAACCATAGCCTGCGATTATTGTTAGCTGTCCGTGTGAGAGCTGCCTGTAAAGATAGTCTCTGACCTGCCTTGTTTCATAGATCACCTGTCTGTGCCAGTTTCCTGACAGCATGGAGAATGACTGACTTGACTATGAAGTGCTGTGTGACAAAAAACACAATTGTGGAAATAGCTATGACAGCTAAAGATAGAATTTTTTTAAAAAATGAACTTTTGAGTAATGAGTTGTTTTTGGCCTTTGGTGCGGTTATGCTCAGTGGTAGAACAGTTATTTAGCCTCACTCACAAAGTCTATGATACAAACCCCAGTGATGAAAGCAAGCCTGTCAGGTGAAGTGCCACATGCCTTTAATCCCACAAATCTGGCGCAGTGGCAGAGCCACTAGATTCCAAGGCTAACCTAGCCTTCTTTGGGAATTTCAGACCAGACAGGGCTACTTAGATCTTTTTTTTTTTTTTTTTTTAAAGCTATGGTAGACCAGGTTGGCCTCAGCTTCACAGACCTCCTCTTGTTTCTGCCTTCCAAGTGCAAGTACCTGTAATGTGGGGATAGAGGCAGAAGAATCACCCAAAGAGGTCAGCCTCATCTACATAGTGAGTTCCAGCCCAGCCAGCACTACATAGTGAAGCCCAGTTTTAACATTCATTTCTCACACTCTCCAAAGGAGGCAGCTTTATAAACAGCAAATGCAATTAACAAAAAGAAAGGAAAATTTGTTGTTGAATTCTTTTGTTTGTTTGTTTTTTATTTCAGTATTTTTTTGAGACAAGGTTTCTCTGTGTGTTCTGACTGTCCTGGAACTCCCTGTGTAGACCAGGCTCACCTCACCCACCTGCCTCTGTCTTTTGAGTGCTGGGGCTAAAGATCTGGGCCACCATGCCTGGCTTGGTTTTGTTTTTTAACGTACTGGTGGTTTAATCCAGGGCCTTGTGCGTGTTACATAAGTACTGTACTCTGAGCTCCGCAGGCCCCAGGGAAGGTTACTTTTGTTTCAAAGCTGTTGCCCTTTGGTCATTTTTTCCTGCAGCAGTTGATTTTTAGGTTCTCTGTTAAATTTGTGTTATATTAAGAATATTTGTACCTTCACATAGGATCGTTGGATTTCTTATTTGAGGTGCCGTAGTGCCTCCCTGGGTCTTGTGCATGTTTGGTATAGGTTCTATCATTGAGCTTTATACATCCCAGCCCTTGGATTTTTAAGACCAGTCTCACTATATTATATAGTCTGGTCTTAAACTTATTGTGTAACCCAGACCCTCCTAGAGTTTGTAATTCTCCTGTCTCAGTTTCCTGAGTGATGAGATTGCAGATATGCCCCATTGTGCTCAGCTATTTTTTTTAATTTTTTTATTTTTTATTATTTTGGGATAGAGCTTTGACTTGTAGCATGGTGTACATGATAGAACTTCTAATGTCCCCTCCTCGTCTCTTCAGTCCTTAAGGAAGTGTATGGAAGGAGAGCTGCGAGTGGTTCACTGTGACTTCTTTAAGATGGATCCTAGACATCAGGAAATAATAAAACCGGAATATAGCTCACAGGTCATTTTTCAGAATTTGGGAATAAAAGCGGTTCCTTGGTCAGCAGGTAATTTTTGTTATTCACTAAAGCTAATTCTTTATAAACAGCCATTTCTTTACCAGTATGGCTCATTTGTTTACTGGAAGTACATGCAATATATAGAGAGATTTAGATTGTTCAGTTAATAAGCAAATGTTCTTACACTAAGCATGCCGTTCCTTTTTTCTGCTTGTGAATAACCATTTTATTTCTGTATAGGATAAGTTATGTACTAAGGGGGAGGCTTAGTTATTGAGTTCTATTTGTATATATTCATTGTACATGAGACTGTATTACATAATAATTTTCTTGTAAATATATGTTTAAATAAGTGTCTTTCATATAAATTCCTTTCATATCACCTTGTCTTAGGGTTTATATTGCTGTGAAGAGACACCGTGACAACCATGGGAACTCTTATAAAGGAAAACATTTATTGAGGTGGCAGCTTACAGTTTCAGAGATTTAGTCCATTATCATCACGATGGGGGCATGGTGGCTGGGAGTACGGCAGTGTGCAGGCAGACATGCTGCTGGAAAATTCTACATGTAGATCCAAAGGAACAGGAAGTGAGCTGTCTCACTGGGTATGGCTTACGCATATATGAGACCTCAAAGCCCTCCTCTGCACTGACACATTTCCAACAAGACCACACCTACTCCAAAAAGGCCATACTTCCTAATAGTACTATTCCCAAACCACCTTTTTATTTAAAATTCTTTTAAAGATTTATTTATTTTGTGCATATACATGTTCTGCCTGTATGTTTGTCTATACACCATATTCATGTAGTGTCCATGGAAGCCAGAAAAGGGCTTGAATCCCCGGAACTGGAATTTTAGACACTTATAAACAGTTGTTAGCCACTATATGGGTGCAAGGAATTGATTAATGTCCTACTAGAGCAGCTGGTATTCTTGAACCTCTGAGCCATCTCTGCAGCCCCTCTGTAGTCCCCCTTTCACCTGTTCTGCTACCGTCCTTCATTCTCTTATAGCTTTGCTTCTATTTTCAGATCATAGTATGTATACATGATTTTATGTTCCTATGTAAAATCTAATAACTACATACGAAGAAAATAAGATATTTGTCTTCTGGGGCTGGCTTAATTTGCTTAATATGATAATCTCCAGTTTCTTCTATTTCCTTGCAAATGACATAACTTTGCCTTTTTTATGTTGTTTTTGTTTTATTTTTGTTTTTTGAGACAGGGTTTCTCTGTGTAACAGTCCTAGCTGTCCTGGAACTAGCTCT
Source organism: Ondatra zibethicus (assembly GCA_004026605.1). Lineage (NCBI taxonomy): Eukaryota > Metazoa > Chordata > Mammalia > Rodentia > Cricetidae > Ondatra > Ondatra zibethicus. Next base: position 48,407 of record PVIU01010475.1, on the reverse strand, counting down.
TGTAGACCAGGCTGGCCTTAAACTCACAGAGATCAGCCTGCCTCTTCCTCCCGAGTGCTGGGTTTTGTTTTTATGACTGGAAAAAAAATGGCCTTGTGTATTGTAGTTAGTTTGAATGCATTAATAGTAAATTATGATGCCTTCTTGATGGATTGTTCCATTAATCAGTACAAAGTGACCTTTATCTTTTCCAACTTGTTTGTGTTTAGATTCTGTTCTTTCTGTCAGAATGGGAACATTTGCGTGGAGCACCTTCTCCATTCTTTCACCCTAGGTTTGCATCTGTCTGTCTTTGATCTGAGGTCTGGTTCTTAGAAACAACAAATAATGAGATCCTGTTTTTGTTGTTGCTTTTTTGTTTCTTGAGGTGTGAAGAGTGGCGTTTTGGTTTGTTTGTTTGCTTGCTTTCTTGTTTAGAAAGGGTCTCACTATGTAGCCTTGACTGGTCTGAACTAAGCCTCAAACTCATAGAGCTCCATTTGCCTCTGTCTTGATGCTGGGATTAAAGGTATGCCCACCACACCTGACTTAGGTCCTATTTTTAAATGCAGTTTACTGTTGCAAGGAGGGGGGCTCTTTGTTTGTCCCGGCTGCCTGGCTAGTGATATAGATATGAATAATTTGCATTGGTATGGATTTTGCTTTATTGATATAAATTTAAGGTCAATTTTGTTATATGTATATGTATTTCTGATCTTGATTAAGGTATTGTGATTGTGTAGTTCATTTAAAAAATGTAATGTATAATTAGGAAATATGGGTTGTTAATGGATAGTCATCTATAATAGTCAAGTTTGTAGTCATGTTAGTTAGATTTTCTAGATATATAGAGATATATTTCAGTTAAATAGACATTCTTCATATTTTTCAAAGACAACAGAATATGGCATTTAAGATGTTTTAATAACTTAGGGCTTTTCATGACAATAAGACACGTCTGCTCCTGGTAGCACCAATCTACTTCAAGAGGAAGATTGGCATCGAAGAGGCTCCTTATTGAGTTGGTTAGCCATTTGGGCTAGAAACTGCTCTTGCCTGTACTGTTGCATAAACTGGACACAAAGAACCCGCAGAGAGAGGACTGCTGAACTTGCCTAAAGGTGTGATGGTCCTTCGGGGTTCCTGATTCATGAAAGAGTCTGTGAGATATTCTGCAGGACACAGAAGAAAGTGACTGAACTGTCTTTGAAATTTCCTGCTTCATGGAAATGTCTGCTAAATACTGTGGGCCTGTAGGCTGAAGATGGATGCCCCAATGGTACAGAGGAACTTTGGGTGACTGTACAGGCAGCGAGGTGTCTCTGTCATTTCTAGAGTTTTGGAAGTTGCTTACTTCTTGTTTACTTAGGTAATATTATATCCTTCTGGAGTCTTTGATGGAGTTGAAGAATGGATAGTTATAATTATAGTTTTCCTTAGTTATGATAAAAGATAAAATAGATCTAAATATGGTAACTGTAGTTCTTGCTTGATAACTGTTTTTTTATATGTAATTTTACTATGTTAAAGTTAAAGCCTTCCTTTTTATTTAAACAGAAAAGGGGAATTGGCGTAGGAGGTCTTTCTGTATTTCTGTTGCTTTCATTGGTTGAATAAAGAGACTGCCTTGACCTTTTGATAGGGCAGCCCTTAAGTGGGTGGAGTAGACAGAACAGAATTCTGGGAAGAAGGACAGACAAGCAGACACCATGTTTCTCTTGTCTGAGATGGACACTGGTTAGACTCATGCTGGTAAGCCACAGTCAAGTGGCAATACACATTAATGGAGATGGGTTAAATGAATATGTGAGAGTTGGCCAATAAGGCTAGAACTAGTTGGCCAGGCAGTAATTTAATTAATATAATTCCCATGTGGTTATTTCGGGGTTAAGCTAGCCAGGTGGCCAGGAGCCGGGCGGTGGGACCAAAAGCAGGCTCTCCTCATTACTACAGGCTAGCTTACACCTGAAATAATCACACAGAAATTGTATTAATTAAAACACTGCTTGATCATTAGCTCTAACTTCTTATTGGCTAACTCTTACATCTTAATTTAACCCATTTCTGTTAATCTGTGTATCTCCACGTGACTGTGGCTTACCAGCAAGATTCTAACCAGCGTCCGTCTCAGGCAGGATATCCATGACATCTGCCACTCTGCCCTTCTTCCCAGCATTCAGTTCAGTCTACTCCACCTACCTAAGTTTTGTCCTATCAGGCCCAAAGCAGTTTCTTTATTCATTAACCAATGAAAGCAACACACAAACAGAAGGACTTCCTACACCAGTTTACTGATCTATACCTTTTGATTGGGGAATTTAGGCTACTAACACTTGGTTTTATTATTGAAAAGTATCTATCCCTGCTATTTTATTGATCTTGTGGGGTTTTCTTTCTCTCCTTTGCTTAACTGTTGTTCCTAGTGTATTCTTCCCTTTAGCCTCCTGGATGTTTTATCTTTCTCTTTTTCTGAAGAATTCCTTCAAGCATCTTCTGTAGGACTGGCTGGCTTAGTGGTTATGATTCCTTTAGTCTGCTCTTTATCATGTAATGCTTTTCTTTCTCTTTTCGTTGTGACAAAGCTTTGTTGGGTGCAATATTCTGGGTTCACAGTTGTCATCTTTTAGAGACTGAAATGTCATCCCAAGCCCTCCTGTCTTAGTTTCTGTTGAAACATCTGCTGTTACTCTGCTGGCTTCATTTACGCGCAGCCTGCCATTTCTCTCTTGCAGCTTTCAAAAGCTTTCTTTGTTCTCTATATTGAGTGGGGATTTTGTTTGTTTGGTTTGGTTTTGGTTTCTTGAGACAGAGATTCTCTGTGTAGCCCTGGCTGTCCTAGAACTCACTCACTATGTAGACCAGGCTGTCCTTGAACTCAGAGATCAGCCTGCCTTTGCTTCCCAGATTAAACGCATGACCACCACCCAGCTGAGCATTTTGACTGTCATGAAGTGGGAAAGTTCTTCTCTGGTCTTGTCTGTTTGGTGCTCTAAATGTATTATTAACTGAATGGGCATGTCTTTCCCTAGATTCTGCTATGATTTTAATTAAAATATTTTCTATGCCTTTAGCATGAATCATTCTTTTATGCACATGATTTGTAGATTTGGTCCTTTTTATAGTTTCTGCAGATCTCACATGCTCTCTTGAGCCCAGATAGTGCATCTTCACATTGGTCTGTTCTGCCAGTCAGCCTTTCCACATGGCATCTACCATCTTGGATCCTTAATTGAAATAGAGTTACCATTGTTAACTTGCTTTGCATCAGAAAATGTGATCATAGGAAAAAGTTTTAAGAAACTTATGCACACCTGTGCTTGTATCCCTAACAGGTATTCCTATAAAAGTATTTGGAATCCTACCTAATAAATACGAAAGACGAATACTTTGGAAAACTCTGTTTGATCTGTATTCCTGTGACTCTATATTCAGATATGGACGAATAGATCTGAATCTGTTTGTTACGGAAAGAGAATTCCAGGTGGGTTGTGAACAGGTGACTTGTGTTGCTGTGAGAGAGTGCTGTAGAGAATGCTGTAGTCTTCTGAGGAACTTCAGCTGAATTTTTAATTTGGGGTCCCTGACATTTGAGAGTTTTAATTATTTTACAATGTATAGTTAGTTCAGTGGCATTAAATATATTTATATTACACATCCAGTACTTGCTGTCTGGCTCTAAATTTTTTTAAAGTATATGAGTGCTCTGTCTTTCTAGACATCAGATCCCATTACATATGGTTCTGTGCCACCATGTGGTTGCTGGGAATTGAACTCAGGACCTCTGGAAGAGCAACCAGTGCTCTTAGACACTGAGCCATCTCCCCAGCCCATCCAAAAATTTTTAGATTTTCCACTGCACACTTAGCTTCTCATGCTTCCATTTCCTCAGGCTCTAGTAACCGCTGTCCTGGCATCATCTGTGAGCTTGGCTTGAGTCAGCCTATATTTGTCCTTTTGTGGCTGCTTTATCTCACTTAACATAATATCTTCAAGTTCATCTGTGTTATAGTGTGTTGAAATTTCAATTTTTTCTTTTTTAGCCGAATATTATTCAGCTATATGAACTCATTCATAAAAGAACACTTAGCTGCTTCCACCTCTCAAATATTATGATTAAAGCTTCCACATAAGCCGGGCAGTAGTGGTGTGCACCTTTAAATCCAGCACTCAGGAGGAAGAGGCAGGCAGATCTCTGTGACTTTGAGGCCAGCCTGGTCTACAAAGTGAGTTCCAGAACAGCCAGGGCTGTTAAACAGAGAAACCCTGTGTCTGAGGGGGAAAAAAAGACCTGCCACATATACAAGTTCTTGCTTTCAGGTTGTGACAGGGTGGTGTGCAGGTGGATATAAACCTTTTTTCTTTCTTTACTCTATTTTATTTATTCATTGATCTACTTATTTGAGAAGGGTCCCTCACCAGAACTATTTTCCATTTGTCTAGATTAGTCGGCCAGTAAGCCCCGGGACCCTCCTGTCTCTACCTCCGAGGATAAGATACAGGCGTGAACTGCTGCTGTGCCTGGCTTTTCTGTGGGTGCTGAGGGTCATCCTTGGGTCCTCGTGCTTTTGTGGCAAGCACTGTACCACCCGAGCTGTCTCCCCAGCCCTTGCTTTCAGTGGTTTAGTTCATATATGTAGAACTAGGATTGCTAGATCATGTGGTAATTCTACATTTAATTTTTTAAGGAAGTGCCATGCTGCCTTCTTTGTAGATACATTTTACTTTTCCAATAGTAGTATACAAGTATTAAGAATTTTTCCATTATCATACTTGTCTTTGTTTTTTATTTAATTTTGTGAGGTTCTTTTTGTTTGTTTTGATTTGTAGTTGTTTTTTTTGTTTTTCAAGAAAGGGTTTTCTGTGTAATAGCCCTGGCTGTCCTGAACTTGCTTTGCTTGAACTCACAGAGATCTACCTGCTTCTGCCTCACAAGTGCTGAGATTAAAGGTGTGTGTCACCACATCCAGCTAATTTTGTGTTTCTTATTAGTGTGTAAGCATGGATACATACATGCCACACCATATATGTGGGAGTCAAAGGTGTCCAGGGATTGAACCCAAGTCAGCAAGCTTGCCCAGCCACATCATCCCGCCGGCCTTTTCTTTGTATTTTTGATACCCTCTCATAGTTGAATGAAGTCGTGTTTCATTGTGTTAGTGTTTTCCTAATGGCTAATTAGGTTGAACATCTTTTTTATTTACTTACCAATCATTGCATATCTTCCCAGAAGCAGAGTCTATGAACATCTTTTGTCCTCTTTGGTTTTTCATCACCTTGACTGACGTTATCTTTGATAGGAGGGTACATCAACACTTCTTTCCATTAAAAATAAAATTCAAGTCCCAATGAAAACAGCAGAGGAAGTTGATTTTATAGACAGTGGAGAACTGAAGAAAGCTAAACCAAAACTCAATAGCTACTTGGTCATTTCACAATTATATTCCTAAAGCAAAAACAGAGATGCAGAACAATAGAGATAGCAAATTGGTTACCACCATGTTGTTTCAGATGACCTTTATAATGATTAATACAGAAGGACGATCATTATGTTGGCAAGTTGTCCCTAGCTTGTTTGGGAACTTTGGCTGCTCCTGATTTCTGGGAAAAGCAAATAAGCAGCATGGGTTCACCTTAGTGGTGTGGAGCTCAAGTGTGTGTGGCTCCAGTTTAACTTTTAGTCTGCTCTTCGGGGGTCTAGTGCACAGACAGCAGCCTCTCTGCTTTTTCCTTTTTAGTGAGAAGGTGTCCTGTAGTCCTGAGCAGTGCTGTTAGGATCTGCTAAGGGATCACAGTGCTTCTGAGCTTTGCACATTTGTACATAAAGGATCCCTAGGTAGGAATATGATACAAGAAATGATGGAATGTTTCCTCACCCAGATAGTATATATTGGCTAATTATGTAGAATGAGAGTAGATAATCCTGACCTTTCATGCATATGTACGTGAATACATGCATACATACATTCATATACAGTATATAAACAAAAAATGAGAGCAGGGTACGTAAGAATGCTCTTCAGGTTGTAAAGCTGGCCACAGTAGCCAAACCTGTGTATGGTCCAACTATTTGGGAGGCACTTGGATAAAGGAGGAAGGATCAGGATCAAGGTCATCCTCCAATATATAGTTGCAGACCAGCCTGTGCTACATGAGACCCAAAATTTTTGTCTTGCTTTCAGCTTCTTTAACATGGACTTTTCTGTGGGATCCTTTCTCAGTGATACCTTCCATTCACTGATGGTATTATCCTTAATGTCCAGTAAGAGTCAGCTTTACTGGGATGGTGGTGGCATACTCCATAAATCCCAGCACTTGGGAGACAGAGGCAGACAAATCTCTAGTTTGAGGTCAGGCTGGTCTACAGAGTGAGTTCCAGGACAGCCAGGGCCACACAGAGAAACCCCATCTCAAAAATAAGATTAATAATGATTTTTTATTAAAAAAATCATTTTGTGTATGTCTGTGCATACGTACACTTGTATTCACTCACGTGCGTGCACATCATTGTTAGCCACGTGGGAGTCAGGAGAAAACTTGGAAGTGTCATTTTCTCCTTCCACCATGTCGGTCCCAGGGATGGACTCAGGCCTTCAGGCTTGGTGACCAGCACCTTTACCCAGTAAGCCATCTTACCATCCCCAGCCATAACAATTCTTGATGCACATAATTCTAAGATACCTATCTTTCTCCATAGTACATGCTCTTTTGTTGTGTTGTTGTTAGATCCATAGTGTGGGAACTGTGTCGGTGGGTAAATGATGAGTTTTTCCTACTTGTGTTTGTAGTTTTTTGAAACAGTCTTGCTCTGTAATATGGGCTGGATATTGAACTCACTCTGTAGCCCAGGCCAGCCCTGAACTCAAAGGAACCCTGCCTTAGTCTCGCTAGTGCTGAGGTTACAAGGTATTTGCTACCTTGTCTGGTCATTATACATTTTTTATTTTCATTTTTCTTAAATAAGATTTCCCCCTGAAGTCACATTATTAAAAGTAATTTCATATGTAGTAATTATTTTGAGATTTTATTTTTATTTCATGTGTATGATTGTTGCCAGAATGAATGTCTGTGTACCATATGAGTGTAGTGCTCGAGGGGGTCAGATGAGGGTATCGGATCCTCTAGGTTTGGAGTTACAGACATTTGTAACATGTCATGTGGGTGCTGAGAATTGAACCTGGTTCCACTGTAAGAGCATCAAGTGCTCTTAACTGCTGAGCCATCTTTTTGGCCTGTGGTTTTGTTTTGTTTACATTTTTATTTAGATGCATGTATTTATGCAATGTGTGTACATGGCAGAGGCTAGAAGGTGTTGGAGCTAGAGTTATGGGCTCAACAATTCTTGATGCACAATTTAATAGCTTACAGTTTGAGTTCTGATTGGCTTTTTGTCTGTACCAGGAACCAAATTCCAGTCCTCAGGAAGAGCAGTAAGTGCTCTTAACCAGCCCAGCCCATATACAGTCAATTTTGTATATTGATACCATATGTTTTCAGAAAGGAAAACTCTGGAAATCCTTAAGGTTAATGTTTTATGCTTAGTTCTCATCCATTTGGTTTGTTGAGACAGGGACTCTGTATGTAGTCCTGTATGTCCTGGAACTCACAGAGATCCTCCTGCCTCTGTCTCCTGAGAACTAAATTTAAAAGTGTGTGCAACCACACCTGACCAGTTCTCATCTTTTAATTTAAATTTCTAGATGCTATTAAGATGTTAAAGTTAAGATCTGACATTTGATATTATGAGTCTATGTAACATAATTTTGTCTTTTTTTTTTTTTTCTTCACTAGAGACTGATAGCAACTCCTAAAAGGCCAGATTTATACCAGGTATTGAGTGTGCTTTGGCAAGTGGCTTGTGAAATTAAGTTTATTCACATGGTGAGTAAAGTCTCTGATGCCAGGACAACTTTATAACTCAGAGGCTAATTTATTAAAAGATTTAATTTTATTATTTTCCAACCTATTTAGTTTAGTTTTATTTTGAGATAAAACAAAACTAAATCTACCTGGTGCGAGTTCGCAGAGATCCTCCTGCCTCTGTATCCTGAGTTCTGGGATTAAAATCATACACCATCACCAGTTATTGAAAGGAAAGTAATGTTGATACTTCTTTGGCATCTTTTTTCTCTAATCATAAAAGCAATACGACAATAAGGTGGTGGTGGCGCACACCTTTAATCCCAGCACTCGGGAGGCAGGGCCAGGTGGATCTTTGTGAGTTTGAGGCTGGCCTGGTCTACAGAGCAAGTTCCAGTACAACCAAGGCGACTCATAGAAACCCTATCTCAGGAAAAAAAAACCAACTAATATGACTAGCTCATGATAAAACTAGGAAACTTACTGGGTGGTGGTAATGCACGCCTTTAATTTCAGCATTGGGGAGGCAGAGGTCAGCCTGATCTACAGAGCTAGTCCCAGGATAGCCAGGACTACACAATGAAACCTTGTCCCAAGAAAACAAACAAACAAACACAGGAGTATGAAACTTGGTTTGAGACATGGAACATGACGGCCTGCTTTTCACCTTGGCCACCCTGCTAGCTTATACCTGAAATAACCACACAGAAACTGTATTCATTAAAACACTGCTTGGGGGCTGGAGAGATGGCTCAGTGGTTAAGAGCAGTGCCTGCTCTTCCAAAGGTCCTGAGTTCAATTCCCAGCAACCACATGGTGGCTCACAACCATCTGTAATGAGGTCTGGTGCCCTCTTCTGGCCTGCAGACATACACACAGACAGAATACTGTATACATAATAAGTAAATAAATAAATATTAAAAAAAAACACAAAAAACACTGCTTGGCCTATTAGCTCAGGCTTCTTATTAACTCTTACAACTTATATTAGCCCATTATTCTAGTATATACTAGCTACAAGGCTCAGTACCTTTTTCAGCTGGGTAGGTCACATCTTTCTTAGGTGTCTGGACAGGACTGGGGAGGAATGGGCTTCTTCCTTCCCAGAATTCTCCTGTTCTCATTGCCCTGCCTCTACTTCCTGTCTGGTTGTCCTGCCTATACTTCCTGCCTGGATACTGGCCAATCAGCATTTATTTAAAACATAATTTACAGAATTGTCCTGCACCAGAGACATGCCCTACGAAAAGGAAATTTTGTGAGTCAATACTGTAGTTCTATAGGACATACAGGACATATTTTAGTCTTCTGTTTTTGTATGCTTTTCTTTTTATTTTTCTTTAATATAGTGAATATCACATTGCTTTGTTTTATGAGACAGGGTTTCATTATGTAACCCAGGCTCATCTCAGACTTTCCATCCTCCTGTCTCAGCTACCTTGAGGCCTAGGATTATAGATGCATACCAGCATATGTAGCTTTACCCATTCTCTTACCTGTTACACAAAATATGCTGTTTGAATATTGTAGTTCAAATAGTTAGTCATTGTTAATACTTATTTAGCAATGGCAGATATGATTTGAACTGATTTATCCTTTTATTTGTGTGGGGGTTTTATATTTAAACATAGAGACAAGTGTTCAAATAGAGTTAGAGCCCTAGCCCCTAGGTATGGTTTGGTTTTTTATTTGGTTTTGTTAACAGGGTGGGGTTGACTGGATCTCATAGCCCAAGCTACCTCTGCCTCCTAAATACTAGGATTATAATTGAACACCACCACAACCAGATTTGCATGGGTAGGTGTATTTTTTTTTTTTTTGCAGTAATAACTTGAGGTATTTGACTAAAGAGAACTAACTAACAGAATTGAGGAGCCTTCAGCCTCATTTGAGATCTATGTAAGCTAAAGAATGTCCTGGGGTAGAAGAGATGGCTCAGTTGGTAAAGTGCTTACAGTACAAGCATGAGAACCTGAGTTCAATTCCCAGTACCCATGTGAAAAAGAGCCCAAGCCTCTAATTCAAGGGCTTGGGGAGGCAGAGACAGGAGGATCCTTGGGGCTTGCTAGCCAGCTAGTCCTACAGAATCTAAAGATCCAGGTTCAGTGAGAGACCCTTACTCAAAACTAATGTGAAAAGAATGGTAGAGGAAAAGACCTGAAAACAGCCTCCAACCTCCACACACATGCCCATGTGCACACGTACCACACAGACCTACGGAAAGAAAGAAATATCTTGTCTGTTTTCTTCCTCCAGGAACCTTGGTCGTCGTTTAGTGTATATACTGAAAATGGGCGCTTAGAGAAAACAAAGCATAAGGTAAAAACAAATGGTGCCGTTCCTGTGTATCACGTTTATTTTCTTTACAATTGTCTTCAGAGGCTAGAGAGACGTCCACCCCACAAAAAGGATTATCTTAAGTTTTTCAGTAATAAAGTTATACATACTTATGTTTGCACATACAATAAATAAGTGTATGTTTAGAAAAAGATAAGGAAAAGGCTAGTCAATAATACTTTTGTATTCTTGGATCTGCTAGTGGTTCATATTGATGTTGTGTCTAAGCTCTGATTTTACTATAACCACAACTCAGTACACTGTAGGCTGAAGTTTCCTGTCTCAGAGCCGCTTGGTCTCAAATATCCAGCAGCTGCTTCCAAATTACCACACAGAGGCTTAATATTACTTACAAATTGCTTGACCAATAGCTCAGGCTTATTATTAACTAGCTCTTACACTTTATATTACTTCTTTATGCTCTATCATGTGACAGTACCTTTTCTCAGTACAGCATGCCCATCTTTCTCTCTCGGCTTCTTGCCAGTCTCTCTGCCCTTCTCCTTCCCCTCATCCTTAGTCTGGTTACCCTGGCTATACTTCCTGCCTGGCTACTGGCCAATCAGCATTTTATTAAACCAATTTGAGTGACAAATCTTTACAGTGTATGAGAGGATTATTCCACAGCAATACACTTTAGCTGTCTATTTTAGATAAAGGACTCAGTCTGAGCTTGCAGCCTAGGAGGTGGTGAGTGGTTTGCTAGATACACATTGGGTTTGCCCCACGGCTGAGGATTGGAGTAGGACCCTCACATCACCTCTTTAGTGGCAAATGTAAGCAACGTCATATACAGAATAGAAACCTCGTCCTTCTAGGTTACTTTCTGCTCAGAACTCTGAGCCTTCAGTAAGAAAACCCAGAGGCATTGGGGATGTGCAAGTAGCTTGGGGAGTAAAGGTCAATGCTTACCCTACAGTAGTTTATGACTGACAAAGTTATTTCTTTTCTGCCTAGGAATCATTAAAATCAATGAAACAAAATCTGTATTTTATTCAAATGACTCCTCGTAAAGCTTTATTTACAGAAAACTTAAGTCCATTGAATTACGATATATTTTTCCACATGGTAAAGCACTGCTTTGGGAAGCGCAGTGCCTCAATAATGCAACATTTACGGTAAGTAGAAATTCAATGAAGACAAACTGTAAAAGTAATGATTCAATATGACTTTCTCCTATGTTATAAGGTGGTTTTTCACATCTTGATTTAGAGTAAGATGTGCCCATATTTCATTTACCTGTTAAAAATACTTCCTTCTAGGCCTGGAGGGATGGCTCAGCCGTTAAAGGCTAGGCTCACAACCAAAAATATAAGAGTTCGGTTCCCAGCACCCACGGCTGTCCCTCCAGGTACTAAAAAAATAAAAAAATACTTCCTTCTAGACTGGAGAGATGATTGAGAAGCAGTTCACAAATGACTGTAATTCCAGTTCCAGGGGCTCCAACACCCCCTGCTTTGCCTCTGTGGGTACCACATGCACAACATGCACACACCTACCCATAAGATTAAAAAGCAGTAAATAAAGATACCTGTTTCCCTGTTGTGCATTATGCTTTCTACACCTCCCTCTGACCACTGTTTCCATCTTTAACAGTGAAACCTAGGATACTTGAAGGTTCTTTTATCTTTATTCTGTACCTGGAGTTCTCTTCTCTGTCCCATCCAGCCACACTGGACTGGTCTCTCTCCTTCCTGTCAGTCCCCACAGCCAAATATGAAATAATCATTTGGAGGCTTAATATTAATTATAATTGTTTGGCAGATGACTCAGGTTTCTTACTGACTAGCTGTACATATAAATTAACCCATTTCTAATCATCTGTATATTGCCATGTGCCCCATAGTTTACCAGTAATGGTCTGGCATTTTATTCCTCTGGTGACTGTTGCCATCTCCCCGACTCTGCCTTCTTTCACCCTGTCTCTCTGCTTGGACTTTCCACCTAGCTATATTCTGCCCTGCCATAGACCAAAGCAGCTTTTTTATTAATTAATGGTAATAAAATATTCACAGCATACAGAGGGGCATCCCACATCATTGTTCAGTGTATGCTTATTTTGTTTTTATGTCTGTGCACACCTGTGCTGTTCCTGTGTCCTTTGGAGGCCAGAACAGCATTTGGATCCCTGGAGCTGGAGTTACAGAGCTGCTTGACATAGGTGCTAAGAACTGAACTCAGGTCCCCAAGAAGAGCATCATACACTCTTAACCACAGTGCCATCTTTCCAGTCAGTGTGATGTGTTATCCATTCACCTTGTAACTAGCAGTCCCTAAAGTGTTGTCAGAAGATGGAAAAAGTGTTAAAATAGTAGCCTTAATGAGACTGTTAACTAGAAATACTTATTTTTAGTTAATTTATTTGTTTAGTTATTTAGAGATTCAGTTTTATATAGCCCAGGCTAGCCTAACTTTCTGTACAGTCAGAGATGACTGAACTTCTGACCCTCCAGCCTTTACTTCCCAAGCACTGGGATTATAGGTATATAGATGTATACTACCGCACTATTTACACGTAAACAGTAAGCCCATAATCTCAACTCACAGGACCTTGGGGCAGGAGAATCAGTCACATGAGTTCAAGGCCTGTATTATAAGTTCCAGATCAGACTGAGATATAGAGTGAAACCATCTTTAAAAAGCCTCACACATAGGGTATTGCACACCTTTAATCCCAGTACTTGGGAAGCAGAGGCAGGTGGATCTCTGTGAACTTGAGGCTGTCTTATCTACACATTGAGTTTCCAGGCCACCCAGGGCTATGTGGTGAGATCCTATCAAAAAATAAAAACATAATATGTAAACTAAAATTTTTGTGAGGTTTGATTACACCACATTAAACTTAAACTGGTGGCTAGCTCTGAAATTTTAGGAACAACTATCCAGTCTCCTGAGTGCTAAGATTATAGGCTTAACATTTTATGTAAAATATTTCTCATCTAAGCCAAGTATGGTAGTACATACCTATAATCCCAATACTTGAGAGGTTTCTGTCCCACCCGGATCCCCCAGTTGTTAGGTCCCAAAGAAACACACAGAGGTCTACATTAATTATAAACTGGTTGGCCTATTGGCTCAGGCTTCTTATTAACTATTATAAGGTATATTAGCCCGTAATTCTTGACTGTGTCAACCACCTGGCTTGGTACCTTTATCAGTGAAGCGTTCTCATCTTGCTTCCTATGCATCTGGATGGCAGCTGCAGGCTAAGCTTTCCTCTTCCCAGAATTCTCCTGTTCTCATGCCCTGCTAATACTTCCTGCCTGGTTGTCCCACCTATATTTCCTGCCTGGCTACTGGACAATCAGCATTTTATTAAAATACAAGTGACAAATCTTTACAAAGTACAAGATCATTGTTCTACAGCACCCCCCACTTTTTCAAAACAATTCTGAATCTAATCTCCCATATTTAGCTTTCCTTCCTGACTATTATCCATAACAACTTGTAACCAACACTCTAAACAAAAGAAAAATATCCATAGTCCATTTTTTGGAATGTGGTTTTTTTTAGACTACTTCCTACTGAATGGGGGTGCTGATAATCTTATGGGGACCTAAAGAAAAATTGGAATTATGATCAAGTCCTAACTGGAGTATCCTGTGAGGCTTGATCATCTCAGGTAGCAGTCTTGAATCTGTTCTGGATGTAGAACTCAGACATCTGGACCATCCGCTCCTATTGGAGATTTCTCAGGGGGTCTTCCTTGATCAAACCTGATTTCTCTTAGCCAAGAATGAATCCACAGCCTCTCATTTCCTGTGGAAGCAAAAACCTCTTCTCCAAAGTAACATATCTTGGACTTAAATTTTGAAGTCAAAGCATTTCCAAAACATATATGTTATATTAATCCAACAGCATTTGTAATCAAATGTCTTTTAGCAGCTGTTGTTCCTTCCTCAGCCATCAAACCATTCAAAGACAACACAATTAACATACAGTATCCAGATTCTCTCTGTATTTTCCATCTTTACATGGCTTATTTTAAACTTTTTTTTTCAGACTAGTTTTCTCTGTGTATCTTTGGCTGTCCTGGCACTCACTCTGTAGACCAGGTTGTCCTTGAACTCATAGAAATCCTGCCTCTGCCTCTTAAGTGTTGGGATTAAAGGTGTGTGCTACCACACCCAACTACTCTTTTTTATTTTAAGGACTTTATCCTTTTTCTTTTCTCTTCCAAGCCTACATATATTTTTAAACAGACTGTACACCATTTAGATGTTTCTTTTGTCTGAATCTATCTTTACTGTATCTTTACTCTTTTTCTGACCAAATGTGTCTTTAATTTGCTAAGTGATATGTCTAGGACTAAAACTGCAGCTTTGATGGCTAGATCCATCCCATTCCTTAGCTTTCTGAGAGTCTAGCCTCATGGCAGAGGTACTGGCTGGAGCCATGTTTATTGCCATAACTCTATGGTGTTTCAAGGTCCCTTCCACCACCAAGAAGCATGCTGTTGGTTGTTCATCAACACCATTTAAGTGTTTTGTGGCAGAGCTTCTTAAAAGGGCTGCAAGGTTTTTACAGCTAAAGCTGAATCAGGAAGCTTCTCTTAAATGAGACACGCTTGCCTCTAGCAAACAACCCATCTGAGAAAATGCTACCAAGAAGCCGTGCTTAACTCTGTTCTTTTTGTGTCTAGAATTCCTTCCCAAATTCTCTCAGGTTTTAAGTGGATTTAGTTGTCCACATTGGCGCCATTTGTTAACAGAGGTTTCTGTCCTGCCCTGTCCCCATAGCTGTTCAGTCCCAAAGGACCACACAGAGATCTACATTAATTATAAACTGGTTGGCCTGTTAGGAGTTCAAAGTCACCCCAGTACAGAGGATTTACATATATTACATGTCTGTGTGTGCGATGTGTGTATTTGTGTGTATATATATATTCTGAAGTAAATTTAATTATATATGCTAGTCATTTTAATTGAATTTAGGAGGCAACTCTCTTAGACTTAACTGTTGTGAAAAGGGATTAATCATGTTTACTTGTTTTGGGTTTTTTTTTTTTTTTTCAGTTCACTGAGTACAGTTGATCCAATTGATATACTGAGGCAGGTGAGACTAAGCCCTGGAGGGACAATTCTTAAAATGTATCCTCACGACTTCAAAAGACTGTTTGAAACTATAGAGAGTTCCGAGGACTCTGTCTTTAAATGGGTCTATGATGACAGCTTGGAGGACATTAGGATCTAGGAAAACAGTCTACAAGCCATGAACTGGAGCTGTTTACCTGTTTATTTGGAAATTATGAGACAAATGAAAACTGAATTTCAAGAAGTTCACGCTCTTTCAATGGAAGAGAAACTATCCTCGTCTGGCACAAATGGGGCTGGTAATTTCTTCTGAAGCTGATACCTTTGACACACTGGAAAAGACAGTGGCTGTGGTTTTATTCAAAACTGAATAAAATATAAAGTTCTCATTTTGATCAGATCAAAAAAAAATTTTTTTTTAAATTACTATCTGCAGTAAATCAGTGGTAGAACATATACCTAATGTGTCCAAGGCTCTGGTTTTACATTATTCTCTGCTGTAGATCAGTGGTAGAACATATACCTAATGTGTCCAAGGCTCTGGTTTTGCTTCTTAGCACAGGAAATTTAAAAAAAAAAAATCAATTTACTGAAAAGTTTAGTAGGTACAGGGTATTCCAAGTTGTAATTTAATTTCCTCTCTTTAAAAAGTCTTTTGACCAAACATCTTTAAATATCACAATTTTCACCACTGCCAATTGCTTGCATTTTTTCCAGTTTCTGTACTGTAAAGCTTAGAAAATTAACTGATTTAAACAGGCATGGTGATGCAAGTCCTGGACTTGGAAGGTAGCAGACCCATCAGTTCAAGTGCCAGTGTCAAGTAAGGATGAATGTGAGGCCACTTTGGCTAACGACCCTATCAAACAAAACAGTATAAACTTGTGGTTTCAGAAAGGGATGAGTTTATCTTTCTGCATGTTGAAATGGATTATCAGGTACTATACAATGTAATTGTTTAAATTTTAGTATGTTTTAAACTCTTTTAGAAATAAAAGGTTTTACATGATACTTATAATTTTTTGTCTCTAAATGCATAAGTGAAATATTAAATTGACCCCAAACTTATTTACCTTAGTTCTATCATATGTAGTCAGTGTGCTGTCAGTGAGTAATTCTGTCTGTAACTGAAATTTGAGGAGCTACCCCTGGAGTTGCAGTGGTGGCTAAGGTGGGAGGGTTCAGCAGACAAGAATTGGAGACCAGTCTTGGGGGGTAGTGGGGTCAGGGACAGGTAGAGTGTTTATCTGATCTTTATCAATAAAAACTCAGGAGTCAGTTATCACGGTAAGAACCTGAATGATCAAAGAAGCAGTGGAAAAACAACCAGTGACGACTCCCCCCCCTTTCTCTTTCTCTTTCTCATTTCTCAGCCCTAAAAGGACCAAGTCCTTCTCTAAGCCCCACCCTTCTACTTCCTGTGTCTGTCTTTCCTCAGTCCTCCAAAATCTCTGTGGTTAATTTTGGTCAGCTAGTAGCTAACCCTGCACTCTGATTCAAAGCAAATTTTATTGCCAGTCTCAGGAATGTCAGAATGTGCTCACAATATCACATAACATTTCTCCCTTTTGTCTAAATAAAAAGGGAAGGTTTTAGCGCTTAACACAGAAAAAACATATACATTAAGAACAATTATCAGGTAAGAATTACATTCACACCGCCCAGTTCATTTGCACTTGGCAAATCAGAGGAAATACTCCATTATTTATCCTATATTGGTGAGTTCAAAGTTTGGTACTTAATTCGCTTTCTACCCTAACTTGTCTTACCAACCCCAAACTATTTTTAGACCTCAAACATTTTCTTGCATAAACAATTTGAGCTTTTGTCTCTCAATCTTATATACTTTACACTTCTGTGAGTTTCATTTCTCAATTTGGTAGCAAGAAAATCTTTAACTATTAACTATCTAGTCCTCAATTCCATCAGACACTCAAGAAGTATATTATATCTGAGTAAACAGGAAGTGCAGAGGAAACTACTAAAACTATAGAAATGACAGAGACAGCTGACTGCCTACACATTCACCCAAGGTTCCTCTTTAATGTTGGGACATCCGTCTTCAACCTATAGGCCTAGAATTTCTGACAGACTTTTCTTATAAAGCAGGAATTTTGAAGGACTGGCCTTAGAGGCAGTCCCTGAGCAGCTCAGGTGCTATGGTGATTTTCATGCCTCATTCTCCCTACACATTAAGCTTCAGTTCCTGGTTTTACCTTTATCTATGGGCTGTATGGTGGTTAGGTTTAATGTCAGCTTGATACATTGTAGAGTCACCTGAGAAGGCTCAATGAAGGATTGTCTATATTTGGTTTGCCTGTGGATGGGCATGCCTAAAGGGGACTCCACTATGGGCAGCACCAGTCCCTAGGGAAGAGGTCCTAAACTATATAACAGTGGAGAAATCAAACTGAACATAAGGGAGCATGTGTGCATTCATTTCTCTGCTCTTGACTATGGGTGTGGCATAAGTAGATGTTGGAAGCCCCTTCCTTGATTTTTCCACATTGATGGACTGTAACCTGGCATTTGAAATGGAAATAAACCCTTATATTCTAAGTTGCATTTTGTTGGTCTATTTTATCACAGCAACAGAATGAAATTAGGGCAGGTTTGTTATCTGTCTGGTTTAGAACTATGACATCCCAAACAATTTAAAGAAATTTGAAGACATTCAAAAGATGAAGAGATGGCTCAGTGGTTAAGAGCACTGACTGCTCTTCCAGAATTCCCAGCAATCACATGGTGGCTCACAACCATCTATAACATCTTTTACCATCTATATACAATAAGGACAATTGGCTGTTGGGCAAGAAACTGCCCTTGCCTCAACTTTTGACAGTATGCTGTAAAAATTGAACAAGCAGGATACAAAGGAAATCAACTTCTGAACTTTGCCAAGACAGGGTAGGCCAGTCTTTCACAGAAAAGTCTGTCAGATATTCTGGGCTTAAAGGACAAATATGGATGTTCCAACATTGTAGAGGAACCTTTGGTGACTGTCTAGGCAGTCAGTTGTTTCTATCATTTCTATAGTTTTGGAAGTAGTTCTACACTTCCTGTTTTATCAGGTAATATTATGTCCTTCTTGGGTCTTTGATGGAATTGAAGACTAGATAGTTATAGTTTTATGCTTTTCTTTGTTACCAAATTAAAAAGAGGAACTCAGAAAAGAGATATAAAGTTTATAAAGGTTGAAAAACATAAAAGCTTAAGTTGTCTAAGAAAATGTTTTAAGGTCTAAAATGATATTTTTGGATGATAAGATATGTTATGATAGAAAGTGATTTAGGTACAAAACTTTGGACTCACAAAGATGGGATAAATAATAGAATACTTTCTCCAAAGTTTTCAAATATAAATGGACTAGACATTGTGAATGTAATTCTTGTTTGATAATTGTTCTTATTGTATATAGTTTTACTATGTTAGAATTCAAACCTTTCCTTTTTATTTAGACAAAAGGGGGGGAATGTTGCGGGATATTTGATCACACTGTGAAACCCAAGATTGTGTTAAATAAAATCTGTAGCAAGAATAATAAAAACCCCAAGTCAGATATTGGAGCTCAACCCAAAAATCAGAGAAGCAAAGTAGTCAAGCCACTAGAGAAGTCTTACCTCTACCAAGACTGGGCGACTGTAGACTAAATAGACTCAGAAGACTCAGCAGCCTGGGCCTCTCTCTGCTCCCATTTTATAGTCCCTCTAGTGTGAGGATTAAAGGTGCATGACTTCCTAGTACTGGGATTAAAGATATGAGTCATCACCACCTGGGTTTGTTTCCGCATGGATCTTGTGTAGCCCAGGGTGTCCTTGAACTCACAGAGACCCATCTGCCTCTGTCTTCCCAAATCCTGGGATTGAAGGTGTGTGCCACCACTGTCTAACCTCTAGGGGCTTTGGCCTTCCGATATTCAAGCAAGCTTTATTAAAACATTAATAAAATATCAATATAAAAGTCAACCTTAGGTTAAGAGATGGAGCCAGTAACCACTTGATAGAAAAAAAAAGTCAGAGTGGGAGGAAGTCAGGAAGAAGGGTAGGGAAACACACAGGAAATAATATGGAAGGACTTCAAGTCTTGTGGCCTTTTTTGGTTTGGGATGGCGAAAGGGAAGCTCTCTGTCTGGGATGCCAGCAAAGGAGTAAGGTCAGCTGGTTGCTTCTGTGTCTTTCTGAACTAGTAGATTTTCACCTCAGTGTCTTGACTGCCAAGTCTTTAATGGTAAAATAATAAGGTTGAGATTTAGTTTAAAAACAACATTTATGATACCTAAATAACCAATAAGTAAACTCTACAGCTTAGCAGCATTTGGTTAAACCACTTTCCCCTGGTTTTCCTCCCTGTCATTGATTTACAGTTGAATGTTGTTGGGAATCCTGAGTGT
Organism: Ondatra zibethicus; assembly: GCA_004026605.1. Taxonomy (NCBI): domain Eukaryota; kingdom Metazoa; phylum Chordata; class Mammalia; order Rodentia; family Cricetidae; genus Ondatra; species Ondatra zibethicus. The sequence goes on along the minus strand of PVIU01010475.1, from coordinate 28,811 downwards.
TCTGTATCCTTATACAATTCTCCTCTATTATATAGTCCTCTTCTCTCCGGCCAGATGCTTTAAACCTTGATTTCCCTTCAAATGTCTTAACTCTGTCTTCATCCATCCGTTCTCTACAGGGAATGGTCTACAATAGCTGTACTTTTAATTTTGAGTGACTGAGTTGATTGAGCATCTAGTAAGCAGAAGAGCAAATAGCAACCAGACAGTGGTGGCACAGGCCTTTAATCCCAGCACTTGGGAAGCAGAGGCAGGTGGATCTCTGAATTTGAGGCCAGCCTGGTCCACTACAGAGCAAGTTGTAGGACAGCTGGGGCAACACAGAGAAACCTTCCCTGGGAAAAAAAGGCAATAGCAAATAGCAGATAGTGAAACATCTTCAAATTGGAGTATCCTGATCAGGAGAGCAAACAAAAGTAACAGAATCAGATCAGGCATTTGCGATATCCATCGTGATGACTAGGGAAGCCCTCCTGGAATATTGTACTGGAGTTTTTTATGGTTGAAAGATTCCAGGTAGAGGGTTTTCTACATGGACAAGCTTTCTGGTCTCTGGTTCTCATTACTGGCATCTTTTGATCATGTTGAACAACAGTTACCTCTTTTGGAAATTCTTTGCCCTCTAGTTGTTCTCAAGAGTGCACTGTTTTAATACCCTTGGCTGCTTTCTCTCTTCTCCTTTAGACCTGGTACAGTGCCAGGGGTCCAGGCTGATCCAGGACGGGGAGTCTTGAGAATACTTAGGATAAATATGCTGGGGTTAGACATGAGGGACTCTCTATTCCCAACCACTTTGTCTTTTGTTTTTGAGTCTGATCTTACTATGGTAGTCCTGGCTGACCTAGAACCAAGCTGCCCTAAAGCTCACAGCGTTCCACCTGCCTCATCCTTTCAAATGCTTGGATTAAAAGGGTGTACCACTCAGCCCAGCCATGACAGTTTACCTACATGGTTTACACTATTTCATCACTTCCATATTAATCTTTCTAGTCTCTATTTCCTTAATTTGCTCTTGATCAGCACTAGGCTTGCCTGAGCTTTCTTAACTAAGTTATACCTTGTGATAATAACCTGTGACATCACTAACCACAGAAAAATTGTGGTTGCCCAAATCTTAGCACTGGTGTTGATCAAGAACTATGATGAGGGCCTTGAAACACATGGTGGCACACTCCTCTAATCCAGCACTTGTGAGGCAGAGGCTGGTGGATCTCTGTGAGTTCTAGGCCAGTCTGATCTATCCAGCAAATCTACATAGCAACTATCAATCCTTAATCACCATGAGTGCTAAACTTTGGGAACCATATTCTACCATGTCTTAGTCAATGTTCTATTGCTGTGAAGAGACACCATGACCATGACAGCTCTTGTAAAAGAAAGCATTTCAGTGAGGCTTGCTTACAGTTTTGAGGTTTAGTGCATTCTCATCATGGTAGAGAACATGGCGGCGTGCAGGCAGAGAAGGTGCTGGGGAGGTAGCTGAGAGTTCTATAACCAGAACCACAGGCAGCAGAAAGAGAAAGCCAATGGGCCTGGCTTGGGCTTCTGAAACTTCAAAGCCTGCTTCCAGTGACACACTTCTTCCAGTATGGCCACACCTCCTAATCCTTCTCAAATAATACTATTCCATGATGACTAAGCATTCAATTATATGAGTCTATGGGGGCCATTCTTATTTAAACCACCACATAAACAACTCTTTAAGATTTTATTTTTATCTATGTGTATATGTCTGTGTAAGTTTATGCCATGTGTATGCAGGTTCCCTAGAGGTCTGGAGATGCCTAGCATGGGTATTGGGAACTGAACTCAGGTCCTCTAGAAGAGCAGCAAGAATTTAACCACTCTGCCATCTCTCTATCCTTTCATCAATTCTTTTTGTTTTGTTTCTGTGGGTTTTCTGCTTGTTTGTTTGTTTGTTTGTTGAGGAAGAGTCTCACTGTGTGGCTCTGGCTGGCCTGGAACTTGCACTTAGACCAGGCTGGCAAATATCAGCTGGACAGTGGTGTCACACACCTTTAATCCCATCACTCTGGAAGCAGACACAAGTGAATCTGTGAGTTCAAAGCCAGCCTGGTCTTCTACAGTGCAAGTTCCAGGACAGCCAGGGCTACACAGAGAGACACTGTCTCCAAAAAACCCAACTAAACAATCAAACATTGGTGGCCCAGGCTTATAGTTCAGGAAGCTAAGGATCACATGTGCTCTGGAGTTTGGGAACTGTCTGGGCAATATACAGTGTAGCAAGACTTGTCTCCTGAAAAATGGTGGGCATGGTGACTCACACTTACAATTTCATACTTGAAAGACTGGCACAGGAGAATTGCCAAGAATTTGAGACACTTGGGCTTCATAGTGCTTTCCAGCACATCTGGGCTAGTATAGGACCATCTTGAAAAACAAAATAAAATCCCCAAACCCCAAAACCCTACACTATTAGCTATCATAATGGAGTCAGCTAAGGAAACTTTTCAGGATCAGATAGAAGGTTCAGTCTGTTAAAGTACTTGCCACAGAAACCCGATGACCTGAATTTACAGCCCCACGTCTCATGTAATAGTAATACATGGTGGCACATGTCTGTAATCCTAGTACTCCTATGATAAGATGCGGACTGGGGACAGGAGAATCTGCTAGAAAGCTCAAGGGCCAGTTAGCCTGGAGTACCCCATGAAGCAGTAAATGAGATCCTGCCCCGCAGACAAGGTGAAGGACAACCAAGATTGCCTTCTGACCTCTATCTACATGCCATGGCATCCATACACCTCACACAGAAACATATGCACACACACACACACAAACACACACACACACACCATACACTTACACAAAAATAAATTTTTAAAAATGTAAGCATAGCTTTAAGAAAAGGGAACAGGGAGGATGGCGAGACAGCAGGTAAAGGCACTTGCTGCCAAGCACGGTGAACAGAGGGGAGCACATTTTATTCTTTACTTAGATAAACTAAGTTGAGTTTGAATGTTGTTAGAAACATAGAAAAGGATAAGAAATTAATGCCTTGCAAGGTCTGCATTCTCTATGAAACTACAGTATCACTTCAGACAGTAGAAGGAAGGGCCCGAGGACAAACATCTGTAGTAACCGTTGTGAACAATTGCAAGAAAAAGAGCGATGGAGAATAGTGGCAGAGGTCCTTGCTTGGATTGGGAGCCCAAAGCTGCAAATTACAGTGCTGTGCTGAGGCTTTTTGCACAGAAGGTGTGGGGCAGTGTGGGAAACGGACGAGAACATCAATAGGAAGGTGACTAAGGAGGCAGCTTTAGATCTGGGCACTGGCCTGAGTCTCATCAGCTGTCACTGAGGATTTAAAACTTGCAAAGATAATTCACCAGCTCTGGGGATGTAGCTCAGTTGTAGAGCACTTGCCTAGCATGCATGAATCTCTGTGTTCTAGGACCAGCCCTAGAAGAAATAACCAAAAATCAAAGAATGGGGACTGGGGAGATTGCTCAGTGCTTATGATCATTATTACTCTTGCAGAGGACCTGGGTTTGGGTTCCAACATCCATATAGTGTCTCATGCCTATCTGTAGCTCCAATTCCAGGGGGTCAGATGCCCACTTCTGACATCAGTAGGTCCCAGGCACAGATATGGTACCTAGATATACATGTAGGCAAAATACTCATTCGCATAAATACACCTGGGAGTGGGGAGAGCGTTCCCAAAGGAACAAGCTGTGGTGATAACCACTTTGTAATTCCCATGCTGGAAGACAGAAGCAAGATAAGTTAATGCCAGCATGAGCTATGTTGAGACACTCAGAAAGTTGTTTTTGTTTTTGTTTTGTTTTTGGAGACAGGGTTTCTCTGTGCTGCCCTGGCTGTCCTGAAACTAGCTCACAGAGATCCGCGTGCCTCTGCCTCTCCAGTGCTGGGATTCTGATTTTCCCCCCCTTTTTGGTTTTTCAGGACAGGGTTTTTTCTTTGTAACAACCCTGACTGTCCTGGAATTCGCTCTGTAAACACAGGCAGGCCTTGAACTCAGAGATCTACTTGCCTCTGCCTCTGGAGTGCTGGGATTAAAGAAGTGTACCACCATTACCACCACCTGACTGGAGGTTTTTTGTTTTATAGAGGATAATGTATGACTAGCCTGTTCATTCGACTCCGTCAGATTGGATGAATTTAGTACATTGTTCAAATACGTATGTCTGAGATCAAGTGGAGAAGCTGGGCTGGTATCTTACGGTTTTCCATGCTGGAGAGATGGATCAATGAGAAAATCCCTGGGACCGCATAGGCCAGCTAGCCTGGCATACACAGTGGTATGCAAGAGACTGTTGTAGCATGAGGGGCCTGGTTCGTTTCTGTCCTCCCACCAGGTCCCCAGCAATTTAGGTTCCAAGGGAAATCATGCAGAGAGTCTCCATTAGGTTATAAACTGATTGGCCCATTAGCTCAGGCTTCTTATTAGCTCTTATAACTTATATTAACCCATTATTCCTATCTATGTTAGCCACATGGCTCAGTACCTTTTTCAGCGGGGCAGGTCACATCCTGCTTTTTTTGGTGGTCCAGGCAGGAGTGCTAAGGGAGCTTCCTGCTTCCCAGAATTCTCCTATTTTTCTTGCTCCGCCTCACCTTTCTGTCTGGGTGGCTAATGGCCAATCAGCGTTTATTTAAATCATGATTGACAGAATACAGACCATTCTCCCGCACCAGACTGTTTCAAACAAGGTCGAAGGTACAGGACTGACATCCCAAATTGTCCTCTGACCTCCACATAAATGACTTTCTGGTACACATACCTGAGTAAGACTGCATCAAGCATGCGTGCACACAGGCACACACAGACACACATAGATTAAATGGAAAAAATTATTTGTCTCTGGGTTTTTGGTTGTTGTTGCTTTTGTTTTGAGACAGGGTTTCTCTGTATGGCTGTCCTAGCGCTCGCTCTGAGATTAAAAGTGTGTGCCACTACTGCCCAGCTCAAAATAAAAAATGTTTTACTTAGGAAAATGAAATAGCTGGCCACACAATTTTCTCCTAGATAGGATCGAGGTGCTGAAAGGTCGTTGAGAGAACTAAAGGCTTGCATCATTTCAGGAGGAGACTCCTCCCGCTGTATTTAATGATACTTTTGTTTGTTTGGGAAATATCCACAATTTTGCACTAAGAAAATCAATGATGCAGCCAGGAGTGGTGGCTCATACCTGTAATCTCAACAAGACAGGTGCTTTGGTTAGGGGTTACTACTTCTGCAATAAAACACCATAATCAAAAGCAAGCTGGAGAGGAAAGGGTTTATTTGGCGTATATTTCCACATCATAGTCCATCTTTGAAGTAAGTCAGGACATGAACTCAGATAGGGAAGGAACCTGGAAGCAGGAACTGATGCAGAGGCCGTGGAGGGATGTTATTTACTGGCTTGCTCTTCATGGCTTGCTCAGCCTGCTTTTTTTTTAATAGAACCTAGGATACCAGCCCAAGGGTGGCTCTACCCATAATGGTCTGGGCCTTTTCCCTATCAATCACTAATTAAGAAAATGCCCTACAGACAAATCTTATGGGGGCATTTTCTCAATTGAGGCTCCCTCTCAGAACACTCTAACTGGTGTCAAATTAACAAAAAACTAGCCATCATAGTAGGCAAGCCTAGGAATAGTCGGAAAACCTGGGTTCCTACTTGGCTAAAGATACACACATGCACTTTTCCCAAAAATAATGCTCTTAGCAGCCAGAGAGCCCTACCTATATCACTGTACTCACACAGGCACGCACGCACACAAACACACCTCTCCAAACAAAGCAGCAGGTTGTGATGACCTGCTCAGGCAGCCCATTAGCATTGGTAGTCTTTACAAGGCAGTTCCTCATGGAAGGGAGTTACGTACTTGGAAGTGCGTCCTCGAAGGGGGTGCTGGGACTTTGGTCCATTCACTTTTTCTCTTTTGCTTCCTGGCTACCATGAGGTGAGGACTTCTCCAGATCTTTGCCTCCTAAGTGCTGGGTTTACAAGTGCATGATGTCATACCTGGTTTGGTTGTGAAATTCTAAAGCTTCTAGACAAGAAAGTTTTTCCTTGGCCCTCTGCCTAAGAAAAATCTGGAGAATGAAAGCTAACATAGGGGAAGTTGACTCCGGTAAGTAGAGAGAAAGAGAGACTGAGCCCACCCACAGTGACACACCTCCTCCAACAGAGCACACCAACTACGACAGGGCCACACTTGCTACTCCTTCCCAAACAGTTCCACTAACTGGGGCCCAAGTCTGTAAGCGTATGAGCCTACTGCAGGTTTACATTTTGAAATCGCTGTAAGAAGAGAGTAACTGGGACTAGAGAAATGGCTCAGTGGCTGAGAGTTGTTCTTCCAGAGGATCCAGTTCCCGGCACCCACACAGTGGCTCTCTAAACTCCAGTCCCATAGGATCCAACCCCTTCTTCCTACCTCAGGAGACACTGCACACACATGGCACACCGATGTATATGTGAGGCAACACCCCCCTATAATAAAAGTAAATGAAATGTTTAAAAATTTTTAAAGAGTGCATTAAAAAAAAGAATTACTGAAATCAGCATGCCCTTGAAGTGACATCTATGACTGATGACCTTCAAGGTATAAAACTGGACCTTAAGATTATAAGAAAAATGAAGAATTTTGTGTTTCATGTGTGGTAAATATACATTACATTATTTCAAAATTTGAGAAGGTGTATCAAAAAGTTTTGAAATAATTCGGTAATTCTTGGTTAACTGTTCACTCAGTTTATTACTCTGCTTACTGGCTGATTCTATACTAAACATTTATAGCTACTATTTAACTTACCTGTTGCTAATAACATAGTGTATTAAACTAACAATTAAGGTTTATGGGGAATTGAGGCTTATTCCATGCGCCAATGATTTTCATCACATCATTGAGAGCAACTGAGTGAGAATGATGGAAAGAGAGCAAGAAGGCATTAATTTTTGTGATTATTTTCTGCGTGGTGTATGGACGTGTTTGGTGTGGGAGAATTGTCTGTATTCTGTCAATCATGATTGAAATAAACGCTGGTTGGCTATTAGCCAGGCAGGAAGTATAGGCGGGAAAACCAGACAGGAAGTAGAGATGGAGCAATGAGAACAGGAGTATTCTGGGATGAAGGAAGTTCTTTGTCAGTCCTGCAGAGACCACCAAAGAAGCAGGATGTGACCTGCCCCACTGAAAAAGTTACTGAGCCATGTGGCTAACATAGATAAGAATAATGGGTTAATATAAGCTGCAAGAGCTAATAAGAAGCCTGAGCTAATGGGCCAATCAGTTTATAACCTAATGTAGACTCTCTGTGATTTTCTCTGGTACTAAACGGCTGGGGGACCAGGCAGGACAGAAACCCCAACAAGCAGGCCCTCATGTTACACGTGTTTATGCGGGTGTGTACACTTGTGCACACAGGTTCATGTGTACTTGAGTGTGTTTGTGTTTATATATAGGTTAGAGGTCAATGTGGATATCTTCGTCAATCACTCCCCACTTTATTGGGGGTGGGGTGGGAGTTCTCCTTTTCTGCCTCCCCCAAACTGGGATTACAGGCCTGAGTAACTGCCTGGTTCTTTTTGTCTGGGTGCTGGGGATCTGAACTCAAGACCTCATGCTTGTTCTGCAGGTACTTTATCACCTGGGCCATCTTCCCAGATCTCAACTATTTCATATTTTGGGACCATCAGATGACTCCTCTTTTGAAGGGGCTTGCCTTACAAAACCACAGCCTGTGACTGATACCCAGATGCCACAGAGGAAGGAAACAACTGACTCCTAAAAGTTGTCCTCTGACTTTAACTCATGCACACATAGCTCACATATGTACACAAAATAATAAAGAAGACAAAAATATAAATAAGAAATTTCCTTTAAAAGCTCTGTTTTTGGGTGTGGTGTTCTATGTCTTTAGTCCCGGCATTAGGGAGGCAGAGGCAGGCAGAGCTCTGAGTTTGAGGCCAGCCTGGTCTATAGAGTGAGGTCCAGGATAAACCAAGGCTATACAGAGAAACCATGTCTAGAAAAAACAAAAAGTAAACAAATAAACAGGAATCCACTCCCAGTCTTTTGGGCAGCAAAAATGGGTATTTTATCTCCTCTGTTGAGAAGAAGCCCCTCTGTGCTCAACATTCCTGGTTTCCCTATTGATCTGTGGGTACAAGGACCTTTGTGTCCCCAACAATTAAATACAAACAGTTCATTGTACGTCCAGATCCACTGTGTTTCCCTAACTTTTTAATTGTTTTAAATGTAAATCCACACACACACGTGTTGATTTGATGACCTTCTATCCCATCCTTCCCTCCATCCCAGCTCCCACCCCAAGTGCTATTATTTACTGTTCTAGGTCTCTGCATTTGTTTGCTCTGATTCATAATACTTGTCCTTTGCAGCTCATGTATTTTACCTTGCATCATGTTTCCAGGGTTTTTCTTTAATGTTATATATGTTAGGATCTCACCGCTTGCATTTATTTTTGTGCGAGAGACTGTGTATGGTGGCCACAGGACCAGTTTGTGCAAGTCAGTTCTCTCTTTCTACTCTGTGGGTCTCTGGGATGGAAGGAAGGCAGCCAGAATGGGTTGTAAGCACTTTTCCTGCTGAGTTACCTTGCCAGCTCAGAGTCTAATTCTCTTTAAAGGGGGAACAATTCTTGGAATCTGACAGCTGTAAATAAATAAATAAATATAAATAAAGGCGGAACAATATTCCTGCATGTTCACATTCACATCTTCTCTCTCCATTCCCCTGTTGATGGACATTTGGTTTGCATCTATTCTTTGCTACGGAGACTGATAGTGCTATGCTGTGAGCACTGATGGAGAAGGATCCACGTGAGTCCTTGCTTTTGTTTATTTGGTACAGTGAGACTGTTCTTGAGTTAAAGGTTACCTGTGTTGGAGGTGGCATCCCTATACTCCATGGAGCATTATGCCTTTCTTGTACAAAGCCCCGAGTTCAGTCCTCGGCATTAAAAGGCTACAAAACAATAAATACAGGTTCAAAGTTCAAGTATAGAAGTGAATGTTTGGATTGAGAAATCACATCAAACATTAAAAAGTGTGTGGGATAAACCATGTTATCATGTCTATTGTATGTGGTCAGGTCTTATTTACATATTATTGAGGAATCATGGGGGACTTTCCTGTCATTTCTAGGAGGCAGACATATAGAGAATTTGTAAGCTGAGATAATGGTTTTCCCTGTTTAACGTTGTATTTAGCCCCAGAAGTAATGTTAAAGAATTTGTAGTAAACTCCTTATAACAAATGTGCTTAGGACACCTGAAGTCCTGGGTTCTATTCCCAGCCCAAGCAAAACAAAACGAAGCAATCCAGATCACAAACCAGATGACAAAACAGTGGGTACACGCGTAAGTGGAAAAGTGAAGGTTTGGGGACATGATTCAGGGCGTAAACATGGAAGGAGAGACCCTCTCCAAAGCATTGCCTTCTAACTTCTACACACACACCTTGGCATGTACCCACTCACACATATGGACACCCATCACAGACACACACTAACTTGATAATAAAGTTAAAACTTACTTTCTATCTGGAGGCATCACAATCCCTGACTTCAAACTATACTACAGAGCTACAGTACTGAAAACAGCCTGGTACTGGCATAAGAACAGACAGGAGGACCAATGGAACCGAATAGAAGACCCGGATATCAATCCACACATCTTCAAACACCTGATATTTGATAAAGAAGCAAAAAAATATCAAATGGAAAAAAGAAAGCATATTCAACAAGTGGTGCTGGCATAACTGGATATCAACATGTAGAAGAATGAAAATAGACCCATATCTATCACCAAGCACAAAATTCAAGTCCAAATGGATCAAAGACCTCAACATAAAGCCAGCCACACTGAACATTATAGAAGAGAAAGTGGGAAGTACACTTGAATGCATCGGCACAGGGAACCACTTCCTAAATAGAACCCCAGCAGCACAGACACTGAGAGAAACAATTAATTAATGGGACCTCCTGAAACTGAAAAGCTTCTGTAAAGCAAAAGACACGGTCAGCAAGACAAAACAACAGCCCACATCAGACAGAGGTCTGATCTCCAAAATATACAAAGAACTCAAGAAATTGGACACCAAAAGATCATGTAATCCAATTAAAAAAATGGAGTACAGACCTAAACAGAGAACTCTCAACAGAGGAATCTAAAATGGCTGAAAGACACTTAAGGAAATGTTCAACATCCTTAGTCATCAGAGAAATGCAAATCAAAACAACTCTGGGATTCCATCTTACACCTGTAAGAATGGTCAAGATCAAAAACACTGATGACAACTTATTCTGGAGAGGTTGTGGGGAAAAGGGAACACTTCTGCATTGCTGGTGGTAATGCAAGCTGGTACAACCCCTATGGATGTCAGTGTGGCGATTTCTCAGAAAATTAGGAAACAACCTTCCTCAAGACCCAGTCATACCACTTTTGGGTATATACCCAAAAGATGCTCAATCGTACCATAAGGACATGTGCTCAACTATGTTCATAGCAGCTTTGTTTGTCATAGCCAGAAACTGGAAACAACCTAAATGCCCCTAGATCGAAGAATGGATAAAAAAAAATGTGGTATATTTACACAATGGAGTACTACACAGCAGAAAAAAATAACGACAGCTTGAATTTTGCAGGAAAATGGATGGAATTAGAAAGCATTATTTTGAGTGAGGTAACCCAGACACAGAAAGACAATTATCACATGTACTCACTCATAGGTGGTTTTTAAACATAAAGCAAAGAAAAGCAGCCTATAAACCACAATTCCAGAGAACCTAGACAACTAAGAGAGACTTCCATAGATCTAATCTACATGGGAAGTAGAAAGTATAAAAAGACAGGATCTCCTAAGTAAATTGGGAGCGTAGGGACTTTGGGGGAGGGTTGAAAGAGGGAGGGGAGAGGCAGGGAGGGGAGCAGAAAAAAATGTAGAGCTCAATAAATATCATGAAAAAAATAAAAAACAAACAAACAAACCTTACTTTCTAAAAAAGTGAGTATTTCTGGCACATGCCTTCCATCAGGCAGGAGCAGGGGCAGACAGGTAACTGGAATCCCAAGTCAGCCTGCTAAACACAGAGAACTCCAGGTCAGCCAGGAGGACACAGTGAGATGTGGCCAGAAACAAAGTAACAAGAGTATTCGGTTTAAAGTAAGAAATCACCAATAGAAAAAAACATTTCTGAGGCTAGTCTTCAAGTTGTGGGTTTGCAGGATTGCCAGGAGGCCTGGAGAAGTGTGTACAAGATCCCTTGGTGGGTTGGCATGATTGACACACCTTTAATTTCAACCCTCAGGCAGTGGCAGGTGGATCTCTGTGAGTTCAAGGCCAGCCTGGTCTACCCAGTGAATTCCACTGCAACTAAGGCAACACAATAGAGAGAGCCTGTCTTAAAAAAAAAAAAAATTCAGCTGAGAGTTCAGCTGTGGCGGCCACTGGTGACACCAGCTCCTCCAGAGAAGAGGTGGAACTGTCCAAGGACCTGCCATACCTGTGACACTGCCTTAGGCTACTTTGCTGAGTCCTCAGGGTCACCTGATTGCTTTTCCTCCTTGGATTTCCTCTGGGGAGAGTGTGACCTAATTTATAACTTAGAGCTCACATTACTTAAAGAAAAAAAAAAAGGCCCGGAGGTGGTGGAGCAGGCCTTTAATCCTAGCACTCAGGAGGCAGAGGCTGGTGTCTCTGTAAGTTCAAGACCAGCCTGGTCCAGGACAGGCTCCAAAGCTACAGAGAAACACTGTTTCAAAAAACAAAAACAAAATCTACTGTGTGGCATCGGTAACAGCTAAATTCATGCATCAGACCGGGTTGAACACGCTGACATTTCTAGGCAGGCCTTGTGCTCTCCCTATTATTGGGTAGTTTTATACCAATAATCCCAGTGCTGAAGAGGTGGAGAATAAAGGATCTCTGAGTTTAAGACCTGATTGCAACATATTTTCAATTGGTTCAACAAAGATTTCTCTGAAATGGTTTATCAATATTGGCCCATACACATACAGATGGAAACAGCAAACGCTGAGAATTGTTCTTCTAGGTGGTGAATATGCAGGTGATGGCGACGGTCCTGTCAACTTTTCCCTATGCATTACAATTAGCACAAGTAGCAGGGTGTGGTGGAGTGCACCTGGAATTCTAAAAACTGAGGAGGCTGAGGCAGGCAGATGCCTGTGAGTTCTAGGTCTAAATAGAGAGGTTCCTCAGTCAATATAGGGAGTTCCAGACCTGTTTATGCTACACACATTGAGGTTCTGTCTCAAAAAAAAGAAAAGAAAAAAAGAATCGCACAATAATATAAGGGAAGACATCATCCAGTCCAGGTTGTAGCAGGCCCTCCTGCGCATGCTCACATGACCTACCCGCGTTCGTCCCCGCCCCCTGGTATACGCAAGCGCAGGACGCAGGCGCGCAGTCAGAAAACACGAGACTCGAGCTGAGGGACGCGGTGCGGGTCTGAGGTGCGGATCTGTGGAAGGATGGAGCCACTGAAGGTGGAAAAGTTCACGACCGCCGACCGGGGAAATGGGCTGCGTGCTGTGGCCCCACTGCGCCCCGGGGAGTTGCTCTTCCGCTCCGACCCCTTGGCGTACACTGTGTGCAAGGGGAGTCGTGGCGTCGTCTGCGATCGCTGTCTCCTGGGGTACGTACGGAGGGGTGCATGGCTCTGTGGGTGGTTCTGGACCTCTCGGGGTCATCTCTGTGGGATACGTGCAGCACCGCAGGCTGCAGCAGAATTTGGGGGGGGGGAGCTAGTGGTGCAGATGGAGGAGAAGCGTTGGGCAGTAGATAATTTTGCTGGGGAATAAAACATCCATACTTTGTGCAACGAGCTTCATCGGTTGTGGAAATCAGAAGTGACAGGGATGGGTGGGGGCGGGAAGGAACAAGTAGGGGTGTGTACGTCAGGTTCAGAACTGAGGCCTCACTTGATCAGTCTTGCGGGAGGAGGGAGAAGCCTGATGTTTAGGGTGCACTTTGATAGTCCGGGTTTTGTGTCGCTTAGGCATAGGAAGATGAATAAGACATCCTTAAAGAGCTGGTCAAATGAGAATTGCAGTGTAACAAAAGAGCAGAATACAGATCCTCTTAGCGTAAGTTACGGAGGGTTCGCCGTGTGCTTCGCCATGTAGTGGCTACAAGGACAAATGTAATGCACCACTTATGTGTAGATGCAACAGTTTATGTGACAGTGTTTTGCAAGTCAGGAAGCACAGTGTCGTTGTAAGGTGATTTATATTTATAGAATTGTATAACATACATGTGTGTTTATAGGATTTGTAGTCCGTCAACACAAGCCGGGTTCTCACTATGTGCTGGGGGTAAGGACTCAGATAGGTAGGTTGATTTTGTACGTGACCACTACTCCTTCAGATCCATCATTCTGTGGTTGGGGGAGGTAGAGGTGGGGAAGTCTAGCTTCACTATTCATTCCACAATTCGGCTCTCCTGGCTCCCCCACAGTTTCTCTGTGTAGACCTGGCTGTCCTTGAACTCACTCTGTAGGCCAGGCTGGCTACCTGTCTCAGCCTCCTAAAGCCGATGGCCATCACTGCCGGCTTCCACAATTCTTGTTTGGTTTACATTTGTGGACTTTGGTTTGTGTTTTAAAGTTAGCAGATAATAATAATCTTATTTGTTATGTTATTTTCTGGAGTAATGATAGCAATGACACACACAGGCACACGCACACACACAATTTGTTGAGGAGGGCAGCTTGAAGTTCGTGTAGTTAAAGCAATTCATTATTTCAAGACTTGGCCTCAAATGCATGCACCTCTTCTCACAGACTAATTAGAGAAAGCGGGACTCTTTATTCTGCTACACACTTTGGAGTGTATTCAGAATGTGGGGGTACTGCACTCTGTAGTAGAGGGCTTGCTGCCTAAGTCCTGTAACAAGTGGTGAAGACAGTGGAGGTCTCCTCAGAGACACTGTCTGACTGCTTTGCTTTTCAGTGGGTGGAACATAATAATCGGATCATAAATGGTGACAAATTAGTAGTGGAATTACCAGAGATGGTCTTTCAAAAAAATTGCCATGACTTATTTATTTTTATTTTATGTGCATTACTGTTTTGTCTGCAAGTATATCTGTGTGAGGGTGTCATATCTCCTGGAACTGCAGTTACAGACAGTTGTGAGCTGTCATGTGGGTGTTGGGAATTGACCCTGGGTCCTCTGGAAGAGCAGCCAGTGCTCTTAACTGCTGAGCCATCTTTCCAACCTGAGATCTTTTAAATTTTAAAAATTTTCTGTGAATGCGTGTTTTGCTTACATATATGTTGGACCCCTGGAACTGGAGTTACAGACAGTTGTGAGCTGCCGTGTGGGTGCTGGGAATTGAACCTGGATCCTCAGGAAGAGCGGCCAGTGCTTTTAGCCTTTGAGATCCCTCCAGCCCATGAGATGTTCTTTTAAAATTTTAAGTTTATTGATTTTTTTCAATTTATGCAGTATTGGATTTCACTATGACATTTTTGTACACACATATCATTGTTCTCAGAGCTGGTCTTGAGTTGTAAGCTACAAGGAACTGCCCATTTTCCAGAATAAGGTCATGAGCCTTTTATGGGTAACAGTGCCTCTTGGTTTACCATGCTACATTATTTTCTCATTTTTTTTATTCCAAGAACCATGGTGATTCAACGACAAAAGGAATTTCTTGAAATGCTGTGGGGAAGTGCTCTACTTTAAGGCTGGGAGAAACCTGGACCTGAAGGTTGGCAGGAACCAAATCAGAGCTGCAGAGTGGTGGTTGGGCCAGAGTCTGGGCCGTGCCACTTCTGGTGCATGGCAGTAAATGGATTGTGCAGCACACTTCACTAGTACCGCGGACAAGGGACCCTGCTGCTGCTTTTTGGGAAAATAATTATTGTTGGCGATTTGTTCTCTTTGTTGGATTAGCTGAGCTCAGGCCTGTTATGGAATATTACTTTAGATAGACAAAGATGCGTTACATTTGTATATGCTGCATTTGTTAAAGATGTAAAGATGTGTGGCTTTGCCTGCCTAAGGCACTTGATTGGTCTAATAAAAAGCTGAAGGCCGGTAGCTTTGTGGGACTAGTGGGCAGAGGGAGTAAGTAGGAGGAGAGAAGAGAGGGGAAGAGAATGAGGGAGGAGAGAGATGCCTGGGGCAGCCACAGCCAGCCTTACACAGAGAATACTCAGCTTGAAAGAAAGGTCAAAAACCCTGAGGCAAAACGTAGATGAAGAGAAACAGGCAAAATAAGTTAAAAGAGTTAGTGGGACAAGCATAGGATAAGGCCGAGAATTCATAACTAATAGTAAGTCTCGGCGTCATGATTTGGGAGCTGGTTGGTGGCCCAAAGAAAGCCTGCTATGTAGGCCATTGCTTGTGCCTTAGCTAACAGAAAAGTTGAGAAAGTATGTTATCTTGGGTAAAAGATAGGAGGCAGACCAGCCTGGTCTAAAAGAGCTCGTTCCAGGGTTCCAGGACAGGCTCCAAAGCTACAGAGAAACCCTGTCTCACAAAACAAAACAAAAACAAACAAAAAGATAGGCAGCCTGTATTCACTTTTATAAACAAATGATGTGTCCTTCATGCTGGTTAGTAGATACTTGCTTATCAATTCTTTACAGAAAACAATTGACGTGTGCTTACTTTGGATTGCCAGGTGATATGTATACTATAATTCGCTGGTGTTATAGCAGACTCTTTGGGGAACACACTCATTTCTGTGGTTGCCTAACTGAGACTCATCGCAGCCTGAAAATCTAGTTAGTGGAATGCTGGTACATCCTTAATGAGGTTTGCCATCACTACCAAATGCCCGCCGCTACAGGATAAGTTTCTGTACTTTCTTTGTACGGGAATGCCATTTATTTATTTATTATTTATTTGTCCACCCATCATCACTTGTAAACTCTTAAGAAGATGATACATTGTTAAGTTTCCATAGCTCTAATGCTGAGAATACATAAGCTCTATTTTGTAATGAATGTCTGGCAGAATTATTTTGCAAAATCTTTTTTTTTCTTGGTTTTTTTTGAGACAGGGCCTCTCTCTGTATCCCTGGCTGTCCTGGAAATCACTATGAGGACCAGACTGGCCTCGAACTCACAGAGATTGGACTGCCTTTGCCTCCCGAGTGCTGGGATTAATGGCATGCTATCATGCCTGGTAAACCTTGCTGTCTTTTATTTGACTTATTACACAATTACATAATAAAACATGGACTTTGTAACATTAAGGGGGAGTGGATAAAAATAGAACAAAGGAACAATTTTATAATTACTTCATTAGTGTCCAGAAATGATTGTTAAAAGGTTCTCTTTGCTTTCTGTTTGCTTTTTTTTGCATTTGATTGTTGCTTTGATTAGTATATATTTACCTATTTGTTCGTTTGTTTTTTATTTTTAGACAGCATTTCTTATAGCTCAGGATGCCTTGCTACTAGCAGTGTAGCTGAGGGTGACCTTGGACTCCTGATCTTGCGTCTAACTTCCAAGTGCTGGGATTATAGGCAGGTACCAGTGTGTCTGGCTTTCATGTAGTGAGTGGAAAAGACAACGAAGAGGCTGAGGGTATAGCTCTGCGGGTATAGCTCTGCGGTAGAGTGATTGCCTAGCAACCGGAAAGAAACAGATGAAATTGTGAATCACTGCAGCTGCGAATTGAAATCATTCATATTGTTTTTTCCTCTGCTATGGTACACATTTTTAGTTTGCTGCTGATACGAAAGAAGGATGGAAGAGTGAGTTGTGTTTACTTTCAGTTTGTTTTGGTTAAATGCAGAATGTGAAATTTTACTTTAGGGTCTGGAGAAATAGCTCAGAGGCCACGGAAGGGCACTTCCTGCTCTTCCAGAGGACCCAGCTTTGATCCCCAGTGTCTGTGTCATATGGCTCACAACCACATGTGATTCCCACTGCAGGGGATCTGATTCCCTCTTCTGCTCTCTGCAGGTGTCTGTGTACACATGGCACACACACGGCACACATAAACACATGGCACACATACATACATGGTACACACATGGCACACATGGCACACATGCACACATGGCACATACACGGTACATATAAACACATGGCACACAGACACATGGCACACATACATACATGGTACACACATGGCACACAGACACACATGGCACACACAAACACATGGCACACATACACATGTGGCACACACACGGCACACAAACACATGGCACACATATACACATGGCATATATACACGTATACACAGAGATGAAAATTTAAAAATAAATCTCCAGATAGCACTGCTTCTAGGTCTTCTTACTCGGGTACTGACTGAAGTCTAACCTTTCTACTTTAGCACACGCGGATGCTAATTGTTTGTGCTGTCAAAGGACAGTATTTTGGGGATAGCTTAGAAAGGACCAAGTTGCCTTCAGCTTGCCATCAGTACCACCTGTGGACAAACACTCACTGTTCCTTCTGTAGGTTCAGAGCTTCGTGCCTGCCAGGAGGGAAGAAGATGACTTGGAAGTGGGAAGGTCTTCCTTTTCTGCCTTTGTGGACTGTGGAGAGAAGTGGGCAGATGTAGGGTAAACACATTCTGGGAATTACACGCTCCTGCTGTTCTCGTCTGGCCAACGTTGTGCGCTCGTGGTGGGCGTTGAATGGACGGAGGGACAGGTAATAATAGTACAGCAGTGGGCGTTTGTCTCTACTACTTCTCTTTATTTGGGATCTCTTTTCTTCTTTTGTAGTGCTGGGGGTGGAGCCTAGGGCTTTACACATGGTAGGCAAGTACCATGTCACCAAGCCATGTCCCCAGCCTGCTGTTTAGAGTCATGAGAAGAGATAGCCACGCTGGCCAGAGCACACAGTGGCAGAAGGAAGTGGCTATGTAGGGAACCTGTGGGGCAAGGGATTCTGAAATGCTGTCTACCACAGCGAGGTAGATGGGGGAGGTTAGTAACCCAGCGAAGAGTAGGACTCAATGACAAAGGCCTGTGATTATGACTCTGAAGTCAGGACTGTGGACACCAGGGATGGGAGCACCAGGGATGAGATGCCTGCTCCTGGCAGCACAGAGCACTGAGGATACAGAAAGACACTAGCATCTCGGGCATTGCTACACTGTATCCAGGACGTCTCCGGAGATCTTGGAGGACAAACCTCTTCAAAGCAGCCATTCAGAGTGGTCCTGGTAAGGAGTTAGGCTCAAAATCTGAACTTTAGTTGGAAAAGACTGAGATGTTGTTTGATACATTTGTTTGAAAATTTTCCTGGCTGTTAGCCCCGGCCCACGCCTTTTATCCCAGCACTCAGGAGGCGGAGGCAGAGGCAGGCAGGTCTCTGTGAGTTTGAGGCTAGCCTGGTCTATAAGAACTAGTTCTAGGAGAGGCTCCAGAGCTACAAAGAAACCCTGTCTCGAAAAACCAGGAAAAAAAACATTTCTGGCTGTTTTTTAGGGTTGATATTTAAGAAACAGATTCGTTACAGAGCAAAGCACACCATATTCAGGAGATAGGGTCCTGGAGAAAGCAAGGTGGCCGCATTTGAGTTGAAATGTGTGTTTAGGCCATTATGGAACATAACGCAGGAACATGGTGCAGCAAGATGGTGAAGTCTGTCCTGGCTGGGGACAGACTGGAGACAAGGGGAGATAGCATCATGTCTTATGGTGAGAAGAGGTCTTGGAGAAGGTGACAGTCGTGATTGAAAGATAAGAGACAAAGTCAGACTTAGTGACACCGCCTTTAATCCCAGCATTCTGGAGGCAGAAGCAGGCAGACCTCGGAGTTTGAGGCCATCCTGGTCTATATAGCACATTCCAAGCCAGTCAGGGTTACTTAGTGAGACCCTATTTCAAAGACAAATAAGCTAAAACATTGAAATGGGCGTTACTTTTGGTGCCGGAGAGATGGCTCAGTGGTTAAGAATGCTGCTGCTTCTTCCAGAGGACCCAGGTTTGATTCCCAGCACCCACATGGTGGCTCATACTGTAACTCCTCTCCCAGGGGATCTAATACCATTCTCTGTCTGTGCAGGTACAAGATATGTGCACAGACAGACACAAAGGCAAAACCTCCCCATACATATGAAAGAAATACATTTAAAAAACTAAATAAGAACGCGCGAGACAGCTAAGAGGGTGGTTGCTAAGTGACTCAGGCTTAGAGGTTTGAAATAGTTTTCTAAGAGAGAAGAGGGGTTTGCCTCCGGAAGTGTGAGCTTGGTGTCCAGTGTCGTGAGATCACTAAAGACTTGTTTCCATTTGACCTCTGAACACTTAGAGCACTGCTTTTGCCTGTCTCAGTAGCCAGCGGCTTGGCTGTGAGCATTGCATTGACCTAGGAATGCTGGGTCAGTGTGATGGCAGAGGAAGGGGAAGGAACTTGGGATGGCTGTGAGCATTGCATTGACCCAGGATTGCTGGGTGAGCCTGATGGCGGAGGAAGGGGAGGAACCTGGGATTCTAAGGAAGGGTGGATGTGAAGGTAGGAGCTCGGCGTCTAAGCTAGGGAATGCGGTCATAAGCAAAGCCGTGGGTTGTGAATGTGATGACATTACATGGTTAAAGGTCTTTTTGTCATGTAGGACAGGTTCTTAGGCCACCCAGACTGGCCTGAACTGTGTAGCAGAGACTGGCAGTGAACTTCTGGTCCTCTTGACTCTACCTCCTGAGTGCTGGAATTTATAGGCATATGCCTGGCTAAAGGCCTTTAATTTTTTCCCATTTATTTCTGTGTGTATGTGTGTGTGCATGTTTATGGTTGTACATGCACATGTGCACGCGTGGATGCCAGAAGACAGCTTTGAGTGCACTGTCTCAGACACTGCCCACATTTATCTTTTTAAAAACAGGGTCTTTTACTGTCCTGGGACTCACCAAGTAGACTAGGCTCCCTCGCTGTTCGGTCCGCAGGGATTGAACTCAACTCTATACTTGTATGGCAAGTTGACCAATTGAGCTACTCAGATCAGGCTGCTCTGGAACTCCAACTGTGTCTAGGCTGACCTTGAACTCACAGAAGACCTGCCTCAGTTTCCCCAGTGCTGTGATCGCAGGAGTCATCCTGCTGTTTTCAGTTTTTATGTCTTAGTCTCTGTTCCATTGCTGTGAAGAGACACCATGACCAAGGCAGCTCATAAAAGGAAGCATTTAATTGGGGGCTTGCTTACAGTTTCAGGGGATTAGTCCATTATCATGGCGAGAAACAGACAGGCATGGCACTGGAGCAGTAGCTGAGAGCTTTATATCCTGATCCATAGGCAGGAGAGAGAGACAGAGAGAGAGAGAGAGAGAGAGAGAAAAGCAGAGATAGACTGGGCCTGGCATGGGCTTTTGAAACCTCAAAGCCCATCTCTAGTGACACACCTACATAAGCAAGGCCACACCTCCTATTCCTCCACAATCAATTCATCAACCTGGGACTAAGCATGCAAATATGCAAATCTATGAGCCTAAGATGGGTAAGGTATTCTCATTCAAACCACCACACTTTCTCTTTTGTCACCTCCCCTCCCCCAGACAGAGTTTCTCTTTTTTTTACAGGCTAGACTATAGAGCTGTTTTGAAATCAGGGCTTGGACATTTCTGACGGGTTTACCTGAGGGTCAGGGACCTGGAATGAATGAGGCAGAGAGACTGATAATTAGGCAGGTTGAAAAAGGACACTGTGGATGTGACTTCCCCTTTTCTTCGTAGGTAGGAGTTATAATTCCTTTTGTTTTGCTTGTTTTCTTTTGCAAGGAGGTTTGGGAAAGGGCCGTGTGGCTGAGCTCTGAGCCTGAAAACCTTTGGTCATGTGATTGCCACAGCAGAGGATGCTCACAATCAGACAGGATGGCCCCTTCTGTGGACAGCAGTAAGCTGTTCTCCATCTCCAGACTGTTTGGTGCTTGTTCCGAGGGCTCAGGAACAGAAGGACTTGAGACAGGAGTGGAGGATGGTGCCTGGAAATCAGGTGCAGTACAGACCTCTGCAGCAGGAATGCTATCAGTACTAATTACTCCTGGCTTCCCCAAATGATGAACCCACCCAGGACTGGCCAACTTCCTGCCATCAGATTTTTATTTCTATGTCTTGTCATGGAGACTCAGATTCTTCCCATTGGACTGCCTGTTTATTCCCTGAGCCTGGATTTGCTCTTTGCTGCTTAGACTGTCGTTTCTGATGTCTGAAAATCTGTACGCCGTGGAATTCACGGGACTTCACGGGACGGGACTCAAAAAGTAGCCAGCTAATGTCTGTGATTGTGACTGCGCTCCATGTATGCTGTCTTTTGAGGCAGCCCCTTCCCATGCCTAAAAATTATTCAGATAGATTCAAAAGCTGCTAACGACCATGGCGAGGTTGTTTTTGAGACAAGGTCTACAGCCATTGGCTTGGAACTCACCATGTAGCCAAGAAGACTTTGAGCTACTGGTCCTCCTGCTTCCCCCTTCCAAGTGATGGTAACACAGGCATAGACCTGTGGCATAAAAGGTGTTGTTTATGTGGGTCTTCTCTATTGATATTTACAGCATAAAGAAATTAAAACTGGAATGGCTAGTGCTACACAGAGAAACTCTGTCTCGGAAACAGATAATTGAAACCGAAATATTGCAAAAGAATTATTGAAACATAGATTTATTTATTTCCTTGTTTATTTATTTTTCGTGGTGGAGTCAGATGCATTACTATGTAGCAAGATCCTCTGATGTTTACTGTGTAGTCCAGGCTGGCCTTGAACTTGAAACAACCCTCCAGCCTTCAGCCTCTTGGGTGCTGAGTTTATAGGTGTGAGGTCCCACCCCAGCTCATCCCAGGCTGTAGCTAGCAGTTGTGTTTTAGATTTTATTTTTTCTACCAGGTTTCATACAGTTCAAGGTTAGTCTCAAACTCTCTAGCTGTGGATGTCCTTGACCCCACCATCCTGCTCCCGATTCCTATATCCCAGGGCTGAGCTCACAGACCTGTGCCACACGGGCTTGGGATAAGCAGTTCTTCCTGCTTCAGCCTTTGGAGTCTCGGGTTTACAGGTGCTGAGCTAGCCAAGCAGGTGGATCTCTGATGTGTGAGGCCAGCCTGGTCTACAAACAGTTCCAGGACATCTAGGGCAACACAGAGAAACCCTGTCTCTGGGTGGGGTGCCGGGGCCGGGGAGACCAGCACCGAGGTGAAATCCTCTGAGAAGTGTTTCCTCAGACTCAGCACACAGACGCTGCGCTCCGGAGGCAGCAAAGGCTGTACCTGCACTCACCGCTGAAGCTGGTTATCACCCATGTAGACCTGATTTTGAAGACATGAATGGGCCGTGGAAGCAGCTGAGACCTGGCGCTATATGGTGGGGCTGGAGTTCCTAAAGCAGAAGATTCTCAGCATTTTGAAGATGCCAGTACCACGTGATGTGATTACCAAGGACTGCAACAGCACGGGGTGGAGCTGCCCCCAGCTTAGGAGACAGCCTTGTGGGCTGCACAGGGCGGAGCCACAGGAGTGGCTCAACCCACTTTGGAGGAGCCCGGACGTGGGGCACTGAGTTTACACAGCTGTAGTTTGTGTTTGCTTTGTTCAGATGGTGACTGTGCCTTGGTTCTTCCCTCTGGAAGTGAAAGTTTTATTTTTTTATTTACCTTTTTAAAATAGTTTTTCCATTCTAAGAAATGGCCAAGGAATAAAAAAAAAATAGTTTTTCCAGACAGGGTTTCTCTGTGTAGTGCTGGCTGTCCTGGAACTCACTCAAACTCACAGGGATTATTTTTGATTTTATGGGATCCCACAGTTGAGAGACTTTAAAACTTAAAGAGATTTGAGTTTTACAAAGATTTTGGATTTTAAAAGAGATTTTGGATTTTTTTCTTTTTTTAATATAGAGACTGAACTTTAAAAGTGTTTGAATTGGGACTTTTAGGTTTGTAATACAGTTTTTTTTTTTTTTTTTTTTTGGTTTTTCGAGACAGGATCTCTGTTTTGGAGCCTCTCTTGGAACTAGCTCTCGTACGTAGATCAGGCTGCCCTCGAACTCACAGAGATCCACCTGCCTCTGTCTCCCGAGTGCTGGGATTAAAGACCTGTGCCACCATCACCCAGCTATAATACAGTCTTTAAAATATTTTATACTTGTGATATTTATTAATCTGAGATCTTGGGGATGATCCAAAAAAGAAAAGGTTCTGTTTTAGTCCGTGATGTGTTTGTATGTGGAGTTGACAAGGACGGTTGTGCTGGGCAAGTTTATGTCAACTTGACACAGGCTACAGTCATCTGAGAAGAGGGAGCGCCAACTGAGAAAATGCTTCCATAAGATAGGACTGTAGGCAAGGGAGGACCCAGCCCATTGTGGATGTGGTCATCCCTGGTCTGGTCCTGCGTTCTGTAAGAAAGCAGGCTGAACAAGCCATGGGGATCAAGCCAGTCAGCATCAGCTCCTGCCTCCGGCCTCGGTTTTGTTAGATGGTGAGCTGCAATGTGGAGGTGTAAGGCAAATACACCCTTTCCTCTCTGGCTCGCTTTTGGTCATGGTGTTCACCACATTGCTCTCATATAGTTGGTGATAAAGTTGATCACTTTTTTAGTTTTACCTTTGTTCTCAGCATCTTCATGTTGCAGCCAAGATTTTGTGGGGAAAGGTTTTAAGACCATTCAACTAGCCTGCTCATTAAAACTTCCTTAGAACTAGCCACGGATAGTTCTTTGCTTACTGAATCTCATGGCTGGAAAAACAATTTTTCAGCTGTGTTGCTCCCTACACTGAGATGATGCTCAGCTTGGCGTTCTACCACCAGCAAGAGTCTCCTCGTTCTTAGAGTTATGTGCTTTCCCCGTGCACTACAGATCTACAGCGTTTGGTTGCTATTCTTAACACCGTTCATAGTCACTTAAATTTATTCACATCTTTGCCTTTTTTCTTTTCTTTTTTCCCTTTGTGATAGGGTCTCACTAAGTATTTGAACCATGCTGGTCTTGAATTTACAGAGATCTACCTGCCTCCCAAATTCTGGGATTAAAGGTGTGTACCACCATAGCCAGCTTTGGTCTTTTTTGATTGTATTCTTGTATTTTCACTCTCTGAGGGAGAGAGACTCCAAGTAGACTCCAAGGTGAAGGCCACTTTCTCCACATTCCCTTAATTGTATATGTCTGTTCTGCTCTATGTATGTGCACACACATGTGCATGCAACTCACAAAAGAAAGAAGTGTAGTGATATTGTGTTTGTATTTTAATAAATAAAGCTTGCCTGAAGATCAGAGTGCAAAGCTAAGCCCCATAGAGGCCAGGCAGTGGTGTCACACACTTTAATCCCAGGACTCAAGAGACAGAGGCAGACGGATCTCTGTGAGTTCAAGGCTACCCTGGGCTACACAAGATGGAAACAGATCCAGGTGGTGGTGGCTCACACCTTTAATCCCAGCACTAGGGAGGTGGAGACAGGAAGGGATATGGCTGGGTAGAGAGAAGAATATAAAGAGGAAGAGACAGGAACTCACTCGAGTGTGGAGTCTGAGGTTTGGTGGAGACACAGTGCAGTCTAGGCAGTCTGAGGATCGCCCCTTTGGTCTGAGCATTGGTAGAGGTAAAAGGTCTCTCTGGTGGCTTACTGCTCTGCTTCTCTGATCTTCAGCTTTAACCCCTATATCTGTCTCTGGGTTTTTATTATTCATGCTACAAGTAAGAACTGACTTGGTTTTTTGAGACAGGGTTTCTCTGTGGCTTTGGAGCCTGTCCTGGAACTCGCTCTGTAGACCAGGCTGGTCTCAAACTCACAGAGATCTGCCTGCCTCTGCCTCCTGAGTGCTGGGATTAAAGGTGTGCGCCACCACCGCCCGGCAGAACTGACTTCTTTAAGTTTCTTTCTGACCCCCACCCATGTACATGCACGTGCGCGTGTACACACCCACACTCACACAAACATATACCCTCAATGAAAATAAGAGAGCCTGGAGTGATAGCTCAGTTGGTAAAGTGCTTGTATGGCAAGAATGAGACCTGTGTTTTATCCCTCAGAACCCATGTTAAAAATAAAAAGTCCGATGTGGTCACTAGAAATCTTAGTGTAGGGTGGCAGAGATTAGGCATGGTGCCCCAGTGCCTGAGGCCCTGTCCAGCTAGATTAGGCTACCTGTGAGCTCTAGACCGGTGATAGGGTCTGTCTCTAAATAAGGTGGTCAGGACTTTCTGAAGGATGAGACCTGAAAGTTGTTCTTTGGCTTACATACACATGTGCATGCACACACGCACACACATGCACAAAGTAAGGTAAATCATAGAGTAACTTTGTAACCACTGAGAAATCTATAAATGGACCTTTGTGTATATGAGGTTAAAAGTGTGTGTAGGGGGGTTGATGGCTCAGTGGTTAAGTGTGTTTGCTGCTCTCATAGAGGTCCTGGGTTCAGTTCCCAGCACATACATGGTGACTCTCAAACATCTGTAACACCAGTTCAAGGGGATCAGATGCCCACTTCTGACCCCTGTGGGCACTAGGCACATATGTGATTCACAGACATACATGTTGTTGTGTGATGTTTTACTCTTTTGGCTTTTGGGGAGGCCTGCCACCCGGCTCCCATAAAAATCACACACAGAGACTTAGTTATGAAGGCCAGGCCTTAGCTTGTCTTGTTTCTTGCCAGCTTTTCTTGACTTATATTATTCTGACCACTTTGCCTTTGGGCTTTTATTTTCTTCTATTTCTGTGTACCTTTCTTTCCTTCTTACTCCATGACTGACTGGGTGGCTGCCCCTGATGTCCTCCTCTCCCTGTTCTCTTGCTCCTCGTTTTCTCTTTATCCTCTCTACCTGCTAACCTTGCCTATCCTTGCTTCTGCCTTGCTATTGGCTGTTCAGCGTTTATTAGGCCCATCAGGTGTTTTAGACAGGCAAAGAATCACAGCTTCATAGTTAATCAAATGCTGCATAAGCAAAAGTAACACACCTGAAAACAATATTCCCCAACATTTGCCCCCCTTTTCTTTCCAAACAAAAATTTTAACTTTAACATAGTAAGACTGTAGGTTATATTCACAATGTAATTCAAGTTCATTTGTGTCTGGTAAATTAAAAGAAAATACCCCATTATCTATCCTATCTTATTGAATCTATAGTTTTATACCTAATTTACTCTCTATCATAACTAAGGAAAATTGCAACTATAACTATCTTGTCTTCCACTCCACTAAAGACCCCAGAAAGATAATATTATTTGAATGAACAAAAAGTGCATTGCAAACAACTTGTAAAAACTCTAGAAATGACAGAGGCATCTGACTGCCTGGACAGTCACTCTAAGTTCCTTTGCAATATTGGGGCATCCATCTTTAGCCTACAGGCCTATAGTATCTGGCAGACTTTTCAAGAATCAGGAAATTTTAAAGACTATTATACCTATATTGGCAGTTTTCAGTCACTTTCTTCTATGTTCTGCAGAATGTCTGGCAGTTTCGTCTGTGAAACAGTAACCCTGAAGGATCATCCAGCCTTGTTTTGGCAAAGTTCAGTGGTCACTTTCTGGTGGGTCCTGAATGTCCAGTTTATATAACAGATTGTCAAGCAGTCCAGGCAAGTACAGTTTCTTTGCTCAGTTGCTGACCTTACTACATTGAAAGCAAACTCCATAAGGAGTTTCCCCAGTGCCCATCATTTCTGCAGTAAATTGGTGCTACCAGGAGCAAATGTGTCTCATTGTCATGAAAATCCCTAAATTAACAAAACATTTTAAATGTCATATTCTTTAGGTCTTTGAATGGTTTGAAGACCATCTATCTATCTATCTATCTATCTATCTATCTATCTATCTATCTATCTAAAATATGTCTCCATATGATCTGGAAAACATACCTAGAATATCTACAAATTTGGTTGTTATAGATGGGTAACTACTGACCTGTGTTCCTTGATTGTCCTATGTAGTTCATAATAATAGCTTTCAAAAACTAGACTTCTGCCTTAGATTTTTAAATGAACTGCATAGGTACAATATCTTAAACAAGAGCAAAAACATATATAAAATATATTGTAACAAAATAACCTTACATTGGTATCAATATACCAATTATCTTTAAGCAAGAGTAGAAATAATATACAGTGGGTTGTAACAAAAATTACTTTAAATTTGTATCAATATACAAAAGTTTAAATAAGAGTAAACACATCTATACAGTGTAACAAATTTGACTTTGAGTCAAAGTCCATGCCAATGCAAAATATCTGAGATTAATAATTGTCTTTTTATCCTATATTCCTCTAAATTATAACAAATATCCATGACCAACAAAATAACCAAAGGCCACCCACACCCCCCTTTGTCTTGGGAATGTGGATGTTGTGTTCTCTAGGCTACTTCCTGCTGAATGTGGGTGAAGTATTTTTAGGGTCCCAGAGAGAAAATCTGAGATAATGGCCAAGTCCTGGGAAGACCTTTGTTGGTAGATATCACCTGTCAAGTTTCAGGTCTCCCCTGATCAAACCAGATCCAAATTAACCTGAAACAATTCCATAGTCTCTTGTTTCCCATGGAAACAAACAAACAAAAAACCCTCTTCTCCATAGCATTTTTGATTTCCATTTGACAAATACATTTTTTGAAGTTTTTAAAGTTAAACCACCATACAAACGTCCAAAGGAGGGAAGCAACTAGCAGTCCTATCCAACTATGAGGCCTATGGGCCACACCAACGGTAATCCTGGCATGATCACCATTAGGGGGCAGTAGTGGCACGCATACATTGGTCCCATCTGCTCTAATTGGGTTTAAGACCTGCTCAACAAGAGAGAAATCATGGCTAGTACTAGAAACCTAGCCAACCTAGGGTTAGTGAAGAGCTGCATCTTTACTAAACCAGCATACCCCACGACTCCATTCTAGATATTTGTCCTTTTATGCTGTGGGAGCTCCTTTGGCCAAAATCCTTTATATTTGGCGTCTTAAAGGCTATTGGCCAAAGGAGCCCCCGCAGCACTTTTACCTATAGATAAGTGTATTCCTCAACCCTGATCAAGAAAACTTCTCTTTGCAACAGATGGCGACCACTACGGAAGACCAGAACCAAACCAACTTGAGAGTCGTAGAGCTCAGTATGTCTGTAAGAACAGTTAATGCAAGACAGCGAGGAGGCGAGGGGTACATGGGAGGACTTGGAAGAAGGGCATGCAGAGCTGATGAGTCTATCATAATCTCAAAAAACAAACTGTTAAAACATTAAAGTTAAGACATTCTTAAAACATCTAGGCTGGATTAATCCACAGCCCCTCTTTCAATTCCATGTCTCTGAGCAGCTGCCTTTTGCTTCACAGCAATCAGAACGTTCTGACAATACTATACAGGATCCAGACTCCCTGTGTGTTTCCCATCTTTATGTAGCTTTTTTCTTTTATATTACTTTTACTGTCTCTTTTAAGACTTTACTATTTTTAATCTATTTATTTCTTTCTATGACTGCCTATATCCATTTTCTTTCTTTCTTAAGTCTACATACATCATAAAGCACACTGGAACCTGTTTAGAGGTTTGGTTTTTTTTCCATCTGGACCTCTTTTACTCTTCTAGCCTTGTCTTCCAGCTTTTGTTGACCGCATGAGCAAACTTCAGACTGTTAAACTCTACCTGAATCCCCCATATGCTCCAGCAGCTCCGCCCACTCTTGGGTCGGGTTTTGAAAGCCAAGCCCCAGACTTGCAGCCTGGTGGGAGGTGTGTGACCTTGAACTGCACTCAGCCTGCCCGGAGCTCTAGAATGCTGACGCTTGCACCGGGGGAGGCATTTTTAATACATTTTTTTGTTCCTACCTAACGTATTAGGTATTTAAGAGCTCATTAACCAGCAGAAACTGTCCAGGCAAAACCCTTAAAGGAGCCGTATCTCTTTTTTTT